>MU267591.1:42845-279297 GCA_021014935.1 Hygrophoropsis aurantiaca
TTGTTCTTGGTTCTAATTCGTTGTTGTAGTTGGTTTCGTCTGCGACCACTCAGGGTGCGAACGACGCCTTTAATTTTTTGAGCCAAGGCGCCGGACAAGACGTCTTTGAAGTATTCTTAAAGGTCGGTGAGATATTGAAATTTAGAATTCAATACTAAATATACATTATTGCAGCTATATATCGCTCTACTCTTCGTCGTCACAGTCTGTTCCCTCGGAAATCGGCCTCAAGTTCGTGCACAAATTATGTTCGTATCCATGTGTTCTTACTTATCTGCAGGGATCAAAATGGACATATGCCCTCGCCATGGTACTCTTCGGTTTATGTAATGTCATCACGCTGTGGTGTGCAGGATTCACTGTCTACCTGGCCGTCCCGCATACCGTTGCTGGGTGGAAGAATATCCCTCAGTGAGTTAATAGATCTTCTCTCACACTCATATTGGTATCTGATTGCTTGGTAGTTTGGTCGAGACAAATCAAGCTTTCCGAGAAATCGTCATCTCTCTCGCCGCAACATATGGTCTCTACCTATTCTCGTCAATCATGCACTTTGAGCCATGGCACATGTTTACGTCTTTCGTCCAGTATATGTTCTTACTGCCAAGTTGTAAGTATCATTATCTGCTTTACATTAGTGAACATCGCTCATAAAATACACAGATGTCAATATCTTAAGTGAGAGCTGACTGGCCTTAATCCCTCGAAATATTGCTAACCAAATTATAGTGATGTATGCCATGTGCAATTTGCATGATGTTACTTGGCAAGTTACTCTTTTTTTCCGTGTATTTTCAAGGTCTGATATATGTGCCATCAGGGGTACGAAGGGTGACAACGGTTCTGCTAAAGATCTTGGTGGTGCAAAGAAAGTCAAAGGCGACAACGGCAAGGAGCTCATGGAAGTCGAATTGCCAACCGCTCGCGAGGATGTTGACCGCGTCTGGGCCGCGTCACGCAGCGCGCTGAAGATTAAGCCTCCGGAAGAAAAAGAACATCGTGATGCAGCAACTAAGCAGGCCGACCATGATCGCAATCTCCGTACGAACGTCGTGCTTGCTTGGGTTGGAACAAATATGTATGCTCTCTTATCTCGGTGACGTTTCGAAATTCTGATTTACGTGTTTTCTTTAGGCTCATGATCGTCGTCTTTACGTCCAACGCATTCCTGAATTGGGTCAACAAGCACATCGAGAACTCACCCAGTAGTAATTTCAATCCCTATCTTAGCTTCCTTTTCTTTGCCCTGTATGTTTGCACCTTATCTGTTCGATGCACAAAACTAACCATATATCCACAAGGGCTGGTCTTTCTGCTGTTCGGTTCGCAGGATCTGCCCTATACCTCGTTTTCCGATTGTTTGGATTCTGAGGGATTCTTTCTCTGCTACGACCGTTTTGTATTCTGTTTCGAGTTGATCTCTGTTGATCTTGTGTCTGCTTTATTCGTTCCAATGTGTCTCAGTAACCCGTAAACCATAATTATGACTACATATTCTGGTGTACTTCTATTATACCTTTGATCGCGACAACGTTTGCTTTATCTGATTATCATGACCAATTGGCAATGACAATCGACAATCAGTTGTGCACCCATTACACAAGCGATCAATTGAACTTTTCTGCAAACAAACGCGCTCTCTTCCGCATTCGACGCACGCCGTCAGGCTATAGTGGTTTTCACATGAGTTCCTACTTACATGATCCCTCCATGCTCCGACTTCGACTTGATAGAGTGGTAAATATTCTAGGCAAGGCACGGTGCACCAACAACTAAATTGGCCAGACAAAATCCCGTGGTATCTCGCGCTATATCAACCTTAGGCTTATCACAATGCCCTGGGTTCTTACTATGACATAGATCGTCACTCAGTCGCTGATCGATAAGGCCGCATCATCTCACAAGTTCGCACCCAAGTCTACCAAATCCTCCACGACGATCCCGAGGGGACTGGCAAATTTGATCCCAACAAAAGTTGTCAATCACGAGCTCACAGGATTTTCTCAGTGCCTAGATAAACATCCCCATTTTTGCAGTGCCTCCTAGGTTACAGTTAGACCCACAATCAAGTTATTCATTTCATCAACAGCGCTATTTTTAAAATGACCAGGGGCTATCCAACCGCCGCTCTCCCAGCTCGCCAGTCGGATTCCAAGAGCTGGTCTCCTATATCTAAGCGTATCTTGCAATAATCTCACTGACACTCACCACCACTACTTTACAGTCATGGAGGCGGCAATTATCAGCGACATCCGTGTTCTCCAGGCGACCAGGATGTGTCAACGTCAGTTAACCTGCTTGCTCGTATCTATCAGCATAACGAATGTATTTTTTACGTTGTACAGTTGCCGCCGCTGTTATCATAATTTACGATCATGGTTAGATTTTCATTGATTGGTATATACACAACCTGAACTTTTCTTTCATCCAGTACAAACATTCAATAAAGAGGTATCTTTGATATGGGTGCGTCACGATCAGGTTTCTCGAACATTCTCTAATCTTATGCCATATAGAAGAACCCTGGTTCGGTTGTTTCAATTCTCTATTTTCTGGTGTGTAGATTGCTTCAACCTGGCACCCGCCCAGATCTAAAATGATCACCAGAATCGATATGTTGGAGATGCAATTATCCTGTAAGTGAACTTATAATCGCAAGCAATGCTTAGCTAAAATCTATCATGTAGTATTAGTGCTACGTGTGCGTCTATGTCTACCGCTCACAAGTTCTGAGCTCAATCATGATGTTGCACAGTATTCATCGGTACATCGTTCTCTACCGAAGTGAGTGCCAAATTTAATTTTCAAGGTGCTTTTAGTAAGGACAGTGCTGTAGACGTAGGTTCCTCGCCATCGAACCTCAAGTAAAATTCATCATTTTATTGTTTTTAAATTCTTTTAGGTGTAAGTTCTTTTGAAAATACATCTGCCACACAAATGCTTGAACAAACTCGTTAACTAGGTCATGTCATGTTTCAATTCCAAGTTTGGGGCCCGTTTGTGTCTGTCTGGACAACGCAAGGTATAGTCTCTAGGCCCAATTGGAATAAAAACTCATTGTTATTTTCCCCTTTGATCTTTCCGAAGTCATCATGCAATTGCGGATATTTGCGATGTATCGAAAATCGAAAAAGATTCTTTTGCTTACTAGCGTGGGTTTTGCAGCAGAGATAGCAGCTATAGCAACAGTGCTGGTTATGCACTTTGATCAGTCATTGACTTACACGAATGAGCCTATCCCGGGCTTTCGTATGTGCTCGACCTCTACCATTGGCAAAGCGTTTACGGCCATCTATATTCCCATATTCTGCTTTGAATTCCTTCTTTTCGCATTGGCGCTCTTTGTCGTTTTCGAAAGTATGGCAAAGACAAAAGAAATTCGGGGTTCCCGAAGACTTCATCGAACGATGGATATGATCGTCAAATCCAGTACTGTTTACTTCTTCATGTGAATTATCCACAAATATTTTATTCAACATGGACTGACGTATTCCTTGCAGTGAAACATCTGGCTGCGCCGTCGCCACTGGGATATATCTCGGGCTTCCTGTATGTCTCCCCGATCTTTCTTTGTAACTATATCCGTGCAGGACTGATCACGTTGAAATCTACCAATCACATTTAGTCTGTTTATATCGAGATTGCGAACGCGTTCCTCGTGGCCACTACGGTTGTTTTGGGAAGTAGACTTGTGATCAATACGCGGGATTTCTACTCTTGTCCTCAAGACATGGAGTACAACAGTCTGGACGCTTGGCCCCTTATCCATCTTTCAAGCGGCGGTGTTCCCACGGAAGTATCAGTGTTCAGGGATAGTGGCGAAGTATGAGGTTGCAAACAATGGTTTAATTGTATGTATTATTTGGAGGTCTGCGACCTTCTGACTGTGCTGTTCGCAATCTGTAAAATGTAAACCACAGCTAGGCATTTCCTGACTTCACCATCGGGTCTTTGGCGGCGATCCCACTCTCTCGCAGCTCTCTACTCAGAGGCATCAGTAGTTCAGGGAATATCCTACTTGGATTCCGAGTTATACGGAGTTTAGGACTGTAAATGGAAACGCTTGCGGTAAGCACTCGGACAGCACAAGTCTACACTCGAGCGGCAATGTAGATGCATTATCACGCACTACCATCACAGGAGCTGTTTTGACAATGTCACAATGATACCTGAATGATACCTATACGCCGTGTAAATGGCGCATTACGTCAAGGATCTCGGTTTCCGAATCGGAATTCTCCAGCTTCGATAGGCTTCGATCATTTTATTGGTTCACAACGTGGTGTGCTAATGCAGTAGGTTCGCGTAAAAGGATGCATAATCCAGGCTCCAACTCCATTCTCAAATACATGCACTCGCACACTCCGAAAACTTCGATGCATTAATCTACCACCACCATCTATAAAGTTTCAACTTTTCTTTCAGGTAGCTCAAGTGGAGGTCACGACTTCCGTAGGCGCAGTGTTTGTAATTGTTCATGGAGGCTGAGATTCTAGAGGATGCACGGATCCTGCAGGTCTCAAGAATGTGTCAGCGTAAGCGAATTACTATTTCACGCAAGCTTGCATATTCTGACATTGTTCACTTCCATTAGTTGCAGCTGCAGTTCTCGTCTTCTATGATCATGGTATGTCGTCGTTCTTCATCTGTGTTTTTGAAATGAATCGTCATGATTTGTTTGTTTCCAGCGCTAACATTCCACGACGAGGTGCGTTAGTCTTCATTATACATCCACTCCGTGACGTTTATGCCCTGACCCAAAGGTTAATTTGATCTGGGTAAGCTTGAATTATCGATGAAGTCTTATACTTACTATGCGCATATGTGCAGAAGAGACCAAGTTCTATTGTAACTATGCTATATTTTGCTGTGAGTAGTTCTCTCATCGCATGTTGCGATACTAACCATCAGGTAGAATCGATATGCGGGAGATATCGTCGCCACGTGAGTCAAGTCATATCTTTTTAAATCAAATTCTAATACATTAATTCCAGTATCTGTGCCATATGTATGTTTCCACTGCACAGTATTGTTTGATCGAGAATTCTCAACATTCCTAGTATTCTGTGGCACATCGTTCTCTCTCACGGTGGGAAATATCTTTAATCGTTATAAACCCTCTAACGTTGAGCACGCAGACGTACGTTTTATCACTGACATGATGTCTGACTGAAAGCTGATTGGAGCTGGTTGGTCATCTTTCAGTTGTATGACTTTGATGGATGTTACCGCCATTAAATTAATGTATGTGAACAACAGGCCGTATATTGTTTCAAATCCAGGCATGGGGTCCGTTTATCTCAGTCTGGGCCACGCAATGTGAGTGCAGGTCATCCATTTTTGTCTACTTTATATTTAAATAATCCAGTGATCATGCAGGTTCGCATCTACGCGATGTACCAGCGATCCAAGGCAATCCTTGCAGTGATGGCTGTATTCTTCGCCTTTGAAGTGGCTGCTATTTCAGTGGTACTAGCCACACATTTTGAAGAATCCCTGTCTTACAACACGGAGCCCATCCCAGGGGTGCATATGTGTGCGACATCCGCGATAGGGAAGGCATTCACAGCGATATACATCCCCATCTTCAGCTTTGAGCTCGTAGTGTTCGTCCTGGGGATATGGGTTGTATTTAAGCACCTGTCGCAATCCCCTCGTGGCCCTGGTTTTCGGAAGCTACACACGACAATGAGAATGCTAGGTCGCTATAGTACAGTTTACTTTTTCATGTGAGTTCCCTTGGATTTTTTGAGCCGAGCGTGTCATGACTATATTTCAGCGAAGCACTAGGGTGTGCAGTTGCCGTTGGAATGTACCTTGGACTTCCTGTGAGCCCACTATTTCGTTACATTCCGCCCACGTACTAATCATTGAGCGGATTTGGTGTAGTCAGTGTATATCGAAGTAGCAAACGCATTTCTCGTTGCTAACACGATCATTGTTGGAAGCCGTTTCGTGCTAAACACTCGGAACTTCTATTCTCCACCATCTGACGAGGACGAGACGGACATACTGAGGTCAATCAGTTTCGCGGAACGTTTGGAGACAACAGAGATGAGTATTTTTAAGGGACAGGAAACACAGGAAGGACCGTGTTGATTATTACGAGTCTGAGACTCAGACCACATGCGCATACATTCCAATGTTTGCTCGATGATTGGATTGTATCGTCGTGTTTCCACGAGCACCTTGCACTCAGACCCACTTCTCGATAATATATTCTCATCTCGGCGGTGCCATAAGCCCTTCCGGGGAATATATACCATAGCCTGCTTTCGGCATGGTGTTTACTGTCAAAATTGAATATTTGCATGCTTCAAGAGAACCACTGTTTCCAACCCGAGTACCATCAAGTTATGTACTGGGAAAACACGGGTCATAATTGGTGGTCAGACTCACGATGAAGGTGAGAATTTCCGCATAGTCTGTCAAGTTGGAATTTGCCAATTATGTTATGTGTGCTGTATTGATCATGAAGAATATCCTTGTAATTGGCGCGACTGGAAAACAAGGACGCTCTCTTATCGAGTCTTTGAGATGCATAAACAATATCACCGGCACTGACACAAATGAACCCACGAGAAACGAATTTCACATTCTAGCGCTCACTCGTAAAGCGACTAGCCCGAGCGCCCAAAGGCTTGCAGAAGACGAGCATGTTCAAATTGTTGAAGGAGATCTCGACCGTTTCGAATCTATCCGAAAGATATTCGAGGACGCAAAGAACACGGGTGGCATATGGGGTGTATACTCTGTTCTTGCGTTTCCTGGTCTTGGAGCATCTGCAGAAGGAGAAGAGCGTCAAGGAAAGGTAATTGCCCAACGAAATTGATTATTGATACAGTCTTTGAAGTCGTGGAAGGCATTAGCAGATCTGGCGTTGGAATATGGTGTATCTGTATACATATATTCTTCGGCGGAACGCGCTGGAGAGGTAAATGATGACCATGAAAAGTTATCTGGTCGCGCAAAAGTCATGATCGAGAGACATGTTAAGGGTCTCGGTGAAAAAGGCCTTCCATGGACGTGAGTCTTTCATTCAAAGCCTAGCAACTAGTTTGCCATAACTTAGTGCTATATGGACTATGTTAAAGAATAATGCGTCCTGGATTTTTTCTCGACAACTATGAAGGCTTCATTGGCTCGATCACTGTTGCTGTGATGAAACAATGTCTAAAGCCCGACACAAAATTGGGAACGATTGTGCGTTGATGGTTTTCGTCCAAGAGCGCGCTCAATGCCTCATTCACCGTGAATCAGGCATCAAGTGACATCGGTCGGGTTGCAGCTGCAGTATTCCAGGTTCGGATCTAAGTCAGCATTATTTTGCTGTTGAACTGACAAGCAACCATTGACAGGAACCTGACAAATACCGGCACCAAGAACTGGTTGTAATTGGAGATGTTCTGACCATGTCAGAGCAAGATGAGGCCCATAGGCGAGCTACGGGAAAACCCCTTCCGGCCATCCCTGGAATACTTGTGAAGCTCTTGATGATGATGAATAAATCCACCCAAGAACTGTAAGCATCTCACATCATCTTCGATAGCAACTGATGCTACGCGAATTGCTTGGGTTTCAGGTGCGAACACTTCGAAGATCTACATACAGCTCGTGCCACTGGGAAGCACGATAAATTCGAGTCTCAAAGGGAAATTGCGCGATCTGCGTACCCTCAAATGAAGACCGTTTATGACTGGTCAGTCGCGAAGCATAAGAGCAAAAGTGATGGAGATCAGGGGAAAGAGTGGAACCAGGTTTCCATATGGAAGCTGTTAACAGGAAAATTATAAGCCTGATGGTTTGAGATGTAGATAGATATCAAGGATCACGAGTACCCACTGTTAGTCTTCATTTTCACCATCATCCTGCGCAATCTCATACCCTACCCAAACAACTTCCGAGCAACTCGAACACCCAACCAGATGCCTTTCAGCTTCCATGTCCTCTTCATTGATACGGTATATCCCTCCGCATCTACACGTATGAGTCCAGGTCATGCTAGCACAATCACCTTCCGCCTCTGTCTCTTTGAAGTCCTCCAGCGAAATGACTTGTGCTGGTCTCGGTCCATTTTGATTTAATGATCGTGTCCTCTTAAGAAGGGCATCGTATTCTGCTCGAGTGGCAGCACATGAAAGGGCATTGTATGCCTCTTTGATGAGGTCAACGTCTACACCACATGTATTGACATCAGATAAACTCGAAGGACCCAAGCGTTTATCAGGATGCCAAAGAAGAAGGGCTCGGTGATATGCAAGTTTGATATCGCTTGCCGATGCTGTCTGGACCAGCCCGAGAACCTGATAAAAATCTGGAGGATGTGAGGAATCCAGATTGGACGTCGACGGATCAGTTCAAAGATAAATCAACCCAAAAAATCAATTTATCAATACATATGATATCTACATTGATGTTTTTGGATAAGCCAGTTTCATTGCAACATGAATGATGAAGGAATGGCGGGATATCTAATGCGTAGGTAGATAATTAACGTGTGCTAAGTAACCTAAACGAAAGTGCGTGCAGTGATGGTGATGATCAAGAGTTATCACCGTATCCAAGTCTGTGTCCAGTCCGCGAGTTCAAGCGTCCATCCTCTCTATATACATAGAAACTAGAAGCAAATGAGATAAATGTTAACAAGGGTCTTCACATGATAATGCAATCCTTGTTAGCATTCTTGGCACCAGCATCCGACCCGTCTCTGTTGATCACGGAGCCTGGCCCACCGGGATGTGGCATCGGTGAATTCGGTGAGCCTTTCAGTCGCTGAGAAGCGCGTTTATCACCGAGGTCAGCCGCCTTCTTGTAGTACGACAGCGATCTACAACAAAGGGGTAAGCGTAAACCCAATGTGAAGCAACAGTCCAAAACCCGAGCATTGCTGATGGGATTTAAAAGGACGAGTGGGATAAAGCTAAACCTACTCGGACATATTAGGAGCAGTGCCGATGCCCACTTCCAAGAAATAACCCACGGCGTACATCGCCTTCGCGAGACCTGCATCCGCGGCCTTCTTCGACCAAAGATACGCTTCTGTATCGGATTGTGGGAGTACGCCGGGAGAACCAACAAGATACCATGCTGTTAGTGCGAAGCAGGCATCACGATGGTTTTGCTGAGCAGCGATGTTCTGCAGTCATTGAGGATCAGCGTCACATCGCGTCTATTCGCAGTGAGAAGAAACAGAGACGCACGTAATAATGTATGGATAAAGCGGGATCTTGGGGACACCCCATTTTTCCATACTCGTAACATTCCCCTAATCGGTGAGCAGATGGAGCATAACCTAGCTCGGCAGCTTGCGCTAGTAGCTCCACCGCATACTCGATATCTACAAACACGATGTTGTAAATGCCGCTTTCGTGTAGAAGTGCGAGTTCGTGTAGAGCATGTGGGAACTCTGCTGTTGCGTGTTCAGCGGAGCGTTTTAGCCACTTGACACCCTCCCTTGGGCGCTTGGATAGACCAAGTTCACCGTTCAACTCTGCTATGCCAAGCCGATACATCGCCCCAGGATGCAAAGCAGCGCCAGCTTTGCGGAAGAACTGCAAGGCTTTGGCAGATTCCCGTCGGCAACCCCAGCCATTCTCACAGCAAGTTCCAGCGCGATATGCAGCATCTGGGTGACCATGCTTAGCAGCGAGCACAAATAGAGGATATGCGCGATCAAAGTCTTGGCGATTCTTGACAGTACCCAGACCATTGGCATAACAGTCGGCTAGGAAATATTGCGATGCTGGGTGACCTCTGTCTGCGAGCCGTTTGAGCAGTGAAGTTGCCTCATGAACGAGACCATCACGTTTCTCAATCGCTTTCTCGATGTCCATCACATTTCCCGGAGTCGGGGTTGGGATAGGAAATGATTTCGAGGCATCGATCATGAAGACGGCGAATTCGAATTGAAGATCAGGATCCTGGGTTTTCTTTGCATTGGCACGGTAAAGTTCTAACGTGCGCTCATAGGAGAGCAGTGAAGCTTGATTTCCTGGTCGTAGATGTGAGTGGTCTAGGATTGGGCCCTGGGGTGGTGACGGTGCCCGTACAGACTGGTTGCCTGTTGGGAACGAGCGTAGAGGTGATTGATTGAAGTTGTTTGCCTGCTGTGAAGTAAAGAAATCATCTCCCTCCTGTGGAGACGGTGGCTCCTGGTCATCCGCATCGTAGTGTTGTTGTTGATCTAGGTGTTGTGGGAATACATGGGGAGACATTGGGTGAGATTGGCGTGGGCGACGAGGTGGTTCTGGGAGATATTCAGAATGGCTGTCTCCGTTGGCAAACTCTGGTGTGTAAAACGAATTTGGCCGCGACTGAGCCTGTGTACCATACATGGCGGGCAACGAGTATTGGCGTGCGATGGAAGAATAATTGGCTAACCACGGCGGATTTGTTCGCAGCAGGGAAGGTCGTGGCTGTTGGTAGATAAATAAGCCAGCAGTAATATCGCAGCGTGTTTATTATAGGAATCACGCTTTAAGTGCACCCCAATAATACTACACACGGTCGTCTCCTAGTTTAGAAAGCGCCAGGAGGTATTTCTGTAGATCTCCTGTGATGTTTCCTAGGATACTTTGGCTGAAGATGTTTATAGGCTAACGGTCATTGTAGAAAGAAACAAAGAAAGGGTTGGACTGGCGGTTGTAAGGAAAGAACCTTTCGGGCTAGCCGAACCGGTTCATTTAGCGCCCATACACAGTTGAACCTCGATTGAGCCTAGTTCAAGCTTACTACTTATCCTTCGGAACCGTTTACATTCTACACTGACAACCCTGCGTTAATTAGAACGTTCCGTTATACAAACCCTGCCATATCGACGTCAATAAAGTTGTGAGACCTTGCATCATGCAATCTCTTCGAACGCGAAGACCTTCCGAATCTCGCCAGGTCAAAAGGCAGCCGTCCAAACTTGCAAAGCAGCAGCAACAAGTGAACAAGAATGTACGCAAATCAACCGTAGATGATAAAATAAAGAAGCGCATGTCCTTGCGCTATGCGGAAATATCAGCTCCAACTGAGGCTGCTGTGCCCGCGGTACCCACTATACCCATTGGTTTAAGACCAGGAGCTGCACGAGATCCGGATGAGCTTGTCCAAAACAGCGAACAAGTCAAAGAGGATTATAAACTCGCCGATCAGAAACTTCTCGATGCAGACAACTTTGACCCAGATGTTTGTGAGTATCGATCGAGTCTTTGGGCTGTTTAAGCCCGTGCTGATATCTATCAGACTTGAAGGCTAAGTTGGCCAACTCGACCGAGGCCGAACTCAAATCTTTGCAGTCATCTCTGAGGTCATCCAAGGACGACACTGCTGTTGAATTACAGCGTAACGTCTTCAAGAAGTATGACCCATTGGTCAGTCTCAAGTCAACTATCTGACAGGCTATGTTCCTTAGTTATGCAGAATTCGTGCTCATCTCGAAGGAAATAAGTGTTCTCGAGAATGAAATGCTCGAACTAAAAGAAAGCCTGGCTGAATGGAAGAGCATGCCATCACTCTTACACATTGATGAATCTGCATCGGTGGCAGGCAAGCGAATCTTACCTCGATCGAGTCTACTCACCTTATCTGGCCCATACATTAGAACGCAGACGCAATGTTCGATCGTCAATAGCTGATCTTCGTGTCCTATATGCCAATCAAATGCAGAATCTGCACACTCAAATCGAGGGATCCGCCAAATTTGCACCTACAACCCCTGGACGTCATGTGGTCACAGAGATGGATGGTATCTTTGCTCTTAATGCGGCCACTTACAAGGTGAATAATACCGTTAAGTTCGTGGTTTTGGACGATGCTGTGCTGGTGGCCAAACGTCGGCGCAGGAATAACGCAGAGAGTGGGAAGCTAGTCGCAGAAAGGTGCTGGCCCCTTAATGAGATGCTAGTGTTGGATACGAAAGACACGCCAAGCAAGTTCTATCCTCCACACTCAGAAAGTCTTTCATTAACATAGGATTGAAGCCATGACAAATGTCTTCAAGGTAAGACACGGTAAAGAGACGCATGTATACCGGACAGAGAATGCATCGGATAAGAAGATGCTCCTCGCACAGTTCCGTCAGGTTGCTGAGGAGCTTGCCGTGAAAAAACGGAAAGAACGTGAGGGAGAGCACGAACGACGTAAAAGCCTGTGGGTCGGAGGTGGTGGTGGCGTACGTTCTAGAATCATATTTCTCCGTTCTTTGATACTTACCCGCTTTTGTCGTCACAGCGTGCCTCACTCGCATTGAATCCCGACAACATGCCCTCTCTACCGGACTGGATGGCCGAATTGGCCCAGAAAGCCGGTGTCGAGGATAGCAGCGCAAAAGACAAGGCCGAGCGTGATGCACGGTGGGTCGGCGATTTCTCCGACGACCTAACCGTCGCTATCGCTCTACGTGAGTGGGATCAAGCTGTAAAACTCGTCGAGCAAGGTGAGTTTTCTGTATTAGCCTCCTCCTTTATTTTCTCATTACGTTACAGGCAAAGCAAAACTACCAACTACTCCTTCTATTGCACCAAAACTTACTGCTCTGACGGCTTCTCTTACTTCAGCACTTCTCGAAGCTCTTTCATCGCCTGTCAATCGCAAGAGCACCGCTGTTGCTCTCATTTCACATCTCCTACGCTTGAATGCGGGCGCCGCAGCAAGAAGCACATTTTTAGCTGCGCGATCCGAGAGTTTACGCTCTTACATACGAGCCATTAGGTTTGAAGGCCATGTGGGAATGTACATCAATGATCTTGCGATGGTAGTATTTACAGGAATTAAGCATACCGCGGATTGGTTCCTTGCAGGATTTGTGGAGCACGAAATGACTAGCAGTACGTTTCTTTATATGCTTGTTGATCCGAGGGTGTTGATCCCATCTGCTTGCCAGGTTTCATCGACTGGGCTAAGAAACAGATTGAGATGTATGCAGAGATGTTCAGAAAACAGGTTTACGTATCCGATGTTGAACAGCAATCTGTCGAAGAGGCCGTCCGCATCACTCACAGCCAAAGTAGAAAGGTAACCATTGTCTCATCTCTGTTGCATCAGCTTCAGAAGTCTCATGAACCGTCATAGCTGCTCCAAGAATTTGGCCTCGACTTCCGATTTTTATTGGACGAACTTTTAGTGGAGAATCCCAAAGAGAAGACATCATCTGCTCCATTTCATTTTACCCAGCACCTCACTGCATCAACACCTCCCTCACCCTCACTCCCACCGTCTCGCTCTCGTACTCCAGTGTCCTCTACTTCCTCTAATGTCCCTCCTGTCCCACCTCTCCCAGGTTCACCTGCTAGGCCCCTCCCGGTTCGTCCAGGTTTGCAAAACCGGGAATCGGATGCGTCACGACCACCGAGGTCAGCTAGAGCTAGCCCCGCGCCCCCGCCTAGATCCTCCAATCGACCAGGTAGCACTGCACAACGCCCACTTCCCGTTGCTGTACCACAGAGGGACGGAATGTTTTGATAAAACTGATATACACTTGCATTGCATCCTATTTAATTCACACCAGTCTTTGTAACTATATTACATGGTATAGATATCACAGATCCTTAGGAATCCTCCTCAATGTTCACCAGTTCACGCCCCTCTTCTACCATTTCACCTTTCTTACATCCAACAGTCTTGACCACTCCGGCAGTATCTGCCCTCAACACGGTCTCGGTCTTCATGCTCTCCAGAATAACCACTGCTTGACCCTTCTCTACCCTGTCTCCAACACTAACACGAACTTCTACCACCAGACTAGGCATGGGTGCTTTAAGGGCTCCCTTACTGGCACTCAGAACGTCACCACCGAGTGAAAGTAGCCATTTAGGGGATGGAATGGCCAGAGTAGTTTTCTGACCTCCGCTGAAAATATGCAAGCGTTCCATGCTGTTGGTGGATGTCGATGCCGGGACTGCAGGAAGAGGTGGCTGAGAAACAATAGTTGTTTCAAGGGAGACAGCTTCGAGGGTCGAGCTTATTGTTGTTGGAGAGACTAGGCGCGCTGGGACGGACTTGTATGTAACATTCGATTGCGGAGTCTGTACCTCGACATCGAAGTAGCCTGGTGATGTTGATTTGATGTGCACTGTGATAGGCTCGGCAGAGGCTTCATCCTTCTGGAGGGTGATTATCCGTTCATACACATCGCCGCCAAAACGACGGGATGATAGGGATGTCCAAGGAGTCGGAGGACTTGTCAGCCAATTTGGATGCTCTCGCAGTGCAACAAATAGAGCGGTTTGAGCCAGAAGTTCTGGGGAAGGATCTGACACTGGAGGGAAAAGTTCATCGAAATGTTTCTGCACAGAATAAGTGAAATGCAATGGTGCCCAATTTATAACTGATAGTTACCGGAATGAATCCTGTCTCAACTTCACCAGCGATGAAAGCTTCGTTTCCTGCCAGCCTTCTCAAAAATTCGACGTTTGTTGAAACACCGACCACTTTATATTCTTCAAGCCCTCTGCGAAGCATCCGTAGAGCTTCCGTGCGATCACGTCCATATGCCACCAGCTTGGCAATCATAGGATCATAGAAGACTCCTATTTGTGATCCCTGCGTGAAACCTTGTTCAAGCCGAAGCGATGGTGCCACAGATGCAGAAGTTTCGCGGAGTGGGACAAACAGTGAATGCACATCTAATGGTGAGGTCGATGGTTTCAGAGGTAATGCAGGTGCAAAGATTTGTGTTGGGGTAGGGGTTGATAGGTATAGTAGCGGCCCAGAATCCGGTAGAAAATTGTTCCGAGGATTCTCTGCATAGATCCGTGCTTCGAATGCATGACCGACCAAAGGTATAGATGATTGTGGAAGGGGAAGAGGATTTCCAGCAGCCACCTACATTTCGCGATGACACTGTAAGATATCGAAAGCATATATCCAGACTAGCATACCTCTAATTGCCATTCCACAAGGTCCAGTCCAGTTACCATCTCCGTGACAGGATGTTCAACTTGTAATCTCGTGTTCCTGGAAAGTGTCTGTATAAATAAACTCGGCGTAAACTGCAAGATCTACAAACATTTCCATGAAATAGAACTTCTGGGTATCATTGTCAAATATGAATTCGACAGTCCCAGCACCAACATAATTGACTGCTTTTGCGGCAGCAACTGCCTTGGCGCTGAGATCTGCGCGTAGTTCTGGTGTGAGGCCAGGTGCAGGTGCCTATCCAAGACATCAATTTGAATCCGCCAAAATAACTGCGTATATTTACCTCTTCGATGATTTTCTGATTTCTCCGTTGAACCGAGCAATCGCGCTCCCAGAGGCTAACCACATCATCCATCGTATCTGCAAAGACTTGTACTTCCACATGGCGCGGTCGAACAATATATTTCTCGACTAGTACATCGTCATTTCCAAAGGACTTGCGAGCCTCCCGTTTAGCAGATTCAAGGGCCTCTTGAAACTCTGCGGGTGTGTGTACGGTCCTCATACCTTTCCCACCACCACCATGGATAGCTTTGATCAAGACCGGGAAACCTACAAAGATCTTTGAGCGTTCCTCTATTCATTAAAACTTGTGCTATGTACCAATTTTTTCAGCTTCTTGGAAAAGAAGGGTAGGATCTTGGTCACTTCCATGATAACCTGGGACGCAAGGCACACCAGCAGCTAAAAGATAGCGTTTAGCCGACTCAAGAGCGAGCAACGTACAAAATCAATTACCTAGCATGATATTCTTCGATTCACTGGCACGACATGTGAGCTGCATTCAAGTGGTTTTTAGTGTAGATCCAACCTTTTCGAACCCATGCTGATAATGGCACTAGAAGGGGGACCGATGAAGACAATACCTTCCTCCGCCAGTCGTGCCGCGAACTTCGCATTCTCACTCAAAAATCCATACCTATATGCTAATTTAGTGCGCATTTTCGAATGCCAACGTATAAAAAGTACCCTGGATGGACTGCCTGTAGCAGAGTCCATGAGAGTTCTTGGAAGGTGTGATGAATAGTAGTTCACTAACCTGAGCGCCGCTTCGATGGCAGACATCGATTATCTTGTCCATATGAAGCTAACGGGTGACATTGAGCAATCTATGTAATAGTTTGGCGCAAGATTTACATACATAGCTCTCTGAGGAGGGTGCGGGTCCGATGCAATACGCTTCATCAGCCTTGAGCCAGTTAGCACATTGTCATTCAGATATAATTACTCTTACTTCTGTGACGTGAAGTGCATTTGAATCTACTTCACTGTATACAGCAACTGTCTTGATTCCGAGCTTCTTAGCTGTCCGAATGACGCGACAAGCAATCTCTCCTCTGAACATGACTCATAGGTCAATATTTCGCGTTAAGGATATGTACGCTATTACCTGTTTGCTATCAGTATCTTATCAAAATGTGGTTTTCGCGTAGTAGAACTCGATACTGATCCTATCCGCCGACGCGTTCGAACTATGAGGTTGTAGATCACCAATAATAGCGATAAGAGCAACTAACCTAAGCTAGGAGTTGCAAGACTCCGCGCATGGAATGCTATTGGGTATTTCACCAAAGTTTGAGACCTCGTTTGTGTTCTTCCTGCACTTGAAGTATAGCTTTGAATTGATCTTGTCGTCAGCTTCTTTCCGGTATTCACGCGTGTCAGTGGAACCAAAGCTGACTGAGCAACTGAAATTTGACGAAGTGAATGGGAAGCGGAGCGTTGCGAGGGTATCATTTCTCCCTTTCCCCAGTAGAATATGAGCTTCAAATGACTGAAAGATATCTTGATAGAACTATACTGAAGAAACAAACGACTTGTAAGCTAGTAGTAAGTAGTTCCTTCCGCTCTCTGAGTCTGGAGTCCGGATGGCACTCGGTTCGGTCACGTGCAATCCGGATCATGGTCCATAAATCTGGGCCTTGGGCAGGAAACATACATTAGGCAAAATTTGGCTCAACCGAGTTACATCGTAGAGAAAAAAGTATCAAGAGCATACAAAGAGCATTGTAAAGTGTGCGTGCGGAAGGGATGAGCAACAGCAAGAGGCAAAGTCTCTTGTATATAAAGTTAGCCGCTAGGCTAGAGAATAAGTTTATAATATATGTATCGTGAAAGGCGGAACCGACGCACAAGGCATCTGATGGTGCGAAATGAATGACGAAGACAGTGATCAGACAATTAATCAATAACATCGAGTACATATGAATGAAACAATGAAGCAATGTCTGACGGTATGCGTGATGTTGATAGGTGACATGCAAATGATAAGAAACACAATGGAATCATTTAGGCCGGGCTTTTCGTGTACGAATAATCATAGCCGGATTCGAACAAACGCATGGAGCAAATTGTAACCTGTAACAAACACCAATATTTAGCAACCAGCCATCCGAGGATGCGCAAAGGACGCACCATCAATCTAATGCACAGCATGCTGATGGAAACTTAACAATAGAAGGGCATCTTCAATTTTGACACCAGAATAGGTCACACCTCCCACATTCCCAACATTCAGGCTAACATCATTCGCCGGGCCGACGCTTGACATCCCTACAGCCTTCTCAAGTTCTGAGAAGGCGGTAGGTTCAATGAGGCCCACACCCATGCTTTCCATACTCATACCTTCAACACCACGAGACATTGGAAGTGGTATGCGTGATCGGAATCGCTTAGCGGGAGGTGGTGAAGGAGATAATTCGGGTGATGGTGTGACTGCTTCCTGGTATTCATCTTCGCTTCGTTCGTCCATGTCCATATCCTCACCAAAATCAAGGTCCATCCCATCGCCTTCGTCTTCGTAAGGTGAAGATGAATCTGAGGATCCTGCGCGATCGTAGCCATTGGAATGACCTCCTCGGCTGGGGAGACGAGAAGCACCTGCCCTCTTTGCACGTTTACGAGCGGTCTGACGAATATTACGAAACCAGTTGGTCACTTTCCCGATGTCCCTGCAGTAAAAAGATTGAAGATCAGAACCAATATCAGCAGACTGATATGACGGTACTGACATCCCAACTTCAAGAGCAACTGCGCTTCTTTCTTCAATTGAAGGCGTTGAAGTGTGTTGAAGGAGCTTCTTGAGGGCATCTAACTGATAAGGCTCCGGACGAGAGCGCCGAGGGCGAGGAAGTCCTCCCTCGCCTTTAGGTTGCTCAACAGCGGCGTCGAGAATATGTCGATTGTTAAGGTTTCTTGCATCTCTTGTATATGGAGTTACACTTCTTCGGGAACGCGGAGAAGATAATGGAGGGCGAAGCGACGGGGGAAGGGAGAGCCTGCTCCGCGGAGTCGCCATAGCCTTCACAGTAGCATAGGGGTCTACCTCGGGACGGGGGGATAGATGGATTTGAGGTGGTGGGAGCGGAGAAGGAGCTGGACGATCAGAAGAAATAGGAGTCAATGAAGGATGTTGTGCTCCGGGCGGGAAGCCTAAATATGACCTCTGCGGTCGCGGATCCTCATCTGGAGTGGGCAGCCGTGTACTCGTCGATAAACCAGTTGAATTGGATGAATCAGGGGCCACAGAAGAGGATGGCGTAAAAACGGGGGAGTCATCCTTGTTCTTTTTGGCTTGACTCCGCTGGTTCTGGAACCAGTTGGTTACGCTTTGATAGCGCCTGTGTGGCACAAGTGACAAAGTTATCAATATGGGTGTATGACGTAAGCAATAAATGCCATCAGGCACAGCACATATGACCAGATCTCATACCAACGAAATCGATGCTGTAAAGACGGTAAAAAAAAGTCGCCACTCACATTCCAATTCGATCTGCGAGTTCTTCTCGTTCTTCACGAGTGGGATGGTCGGTGACGGCGTATGCACGCCGTAATTCTTCCGCCTGCTCTGGAGTGGTGCGCATGCGGGTAGGGTCCCCTCGAGCTTTCCGTGGTGGAGCGCCGTCGCTGGCACCGTCGTTTTCGGATACAAAACGGCTGTCTGTCTCTGACAGGAACCGGCCGCTATCAGTTTCTACTTTTCCTGGAAATGGTAAACCGCTTTCATACTCCGGAAAGCGGGTTTCAGCCACGAAGCGATCCTGAATGGAGAAGAACTCGGGCGGCCCAGCGAAGAAAGAGCTCTGGAGTGCCCCTTCGCTGCGAGAAGTTGGTTTACTGCTCGTAGAACTACGAGCTGTGATCGGACCATCAAGCTGTAGAACCTTTTGTTTAGGTCTGCGAGACGATGATGATGGATGTGAGCGAGATTGTGTTTGACGTGAATGTGATCCATTGGAGCGACCAGGGGTCTGAGGCGAGTTTAAGAGATTAGATAGTGACGGGCTGGTCGATGATGAGGCTTTGGTGGCCTTTTGAAGTGGGGGGTCAATTGAACTTGTACTTGCGGGAGGATCATTGGAGGAGGCGGGTGCGGTGCCCTTATTTCTCTTTTTGGTCGAAGCTCGTTTATTTTGGAACCATGCATTCACGGTTTTAGTTTCCCTAACAAAAACAATTAACAAAACTTGCTCAAAAAAAAGGAGGTAAATGCAAATTTGAGAAGAAAAAAAGCACAGAGTAAAGACATACATTCCGAGCTTTTCTGCGAGCTCTGATCTATCATCCAAACTAGGATGCTCATTTTTGTCAAAAAGCTCGTTGAGAGCAGCGAGCTGGGCAGGACTGTGACGGTGACGGGGTTTCTTAGGTGCAGATGATTTGTCTGCACTGTCTGTATCCTGCGATTTGTCCGACTTTGCAGACGTCTTGCCGTCGTCGAGTGAGCTTATGTGGGGGATAAGCTCGTTGTCCCCTTGGAGGTCTTCGGGGAAGACCAAAGCTTTTCTGTGTTTTGATTTTGGAGAAGAATGAGGGGATGGAAGGGAAGAGGGCTGCATGTTAATAGGATGCAGTGAAGAAGAGAAATTCATGCTGACATGACAAAGGCTCTGTATATCGAGACCTGCTAATATCCATTATCGGCACCTTTTTAACCCACCCTGCTAGATCAGCACCCGTGGGAATATGGCTCATTTGCATCATTTATGAGGGGCTTCCTTCAAGTTTCTCCGCTTATCAGTCTCTGCTACAGAGCCATGGCCACAAGTCAATGAGATAGGACACAATGTATTCACAGTTCCGTAATACCTCATCCACGATGACCATGTCAAGGTTTTGCGTGGCAAGGACACGAGCTAATGATATCCGAAAAGTTCACAAGACCGAGTTTGTTTCACGTGGCGGATGCCGATTTCATTTCCAACATGTTAACAATTTAGATCAAATACAGCCCCTCTTATATCCTAAGTACCACTGATACTCGATTAGATTGATGCGAAAGATCATGCATGATGCATGACATGTTGGGCCAGCAGCCAAAGACTCCACCGCCGAACCAGTTTCTGGTTCCATTAGCCGCTTGAACGTTGGCTGTGTATCGAAGCGGCTATAGACAAAGAGCGCCATTGCCACCTCTTGGCACTTTAGGATAGTACTATGGGGAGCAAAGACGGAAATCTATATCTGTACATACTTGGACCGATCGTTTTAAACAGGCGCAGGTACCGCAACGCCATATTTACAGATATGCAGTCAATCAAGCTAGATCGCAGGCTCAGCAGGTTTCACATGGGCCCCGCCGCATCTCGACTTTGCTACATTCTAGTGGGCTCCATAAGACGTGGATTTATCGTATATATCGGTACTATACACCAAACAATGGCTGTGCTCGCGCGTGGTTAGCACTTACACCAAAAAGTACATGGAAGGTATAATTAGAATGCATGTGAAGCCACTGCGGCAAGACCTTGAGGCTGCAGCTGTCCTTCCAATCCGGATGTCCGGCTGTTTATACAGGTTTCACATCATGAGGTTGTTTGATAGATAAGTGCACTAGATATGATGCAAGCCTTGACGCAGGATATAATGAAACAGTGGAAATGATCATGACGATTCAGAAACAGGCGAGGCGGATTCCGGACTCTCTGAGTCGATGTTCTTGATCCAAGCTCCTGTGGCTCCCCTGCAACGAATGTCAACATTAAACAAATCAATTGACAAGCATAGAAAGACGCGTACAGAAAGCCTTCGTGGCGAAGGAACAATGCGCGTTTTGTACCTTTACTCCAAAATCGGATGGCATACGACAAGGTGGTGATAGTTGCTGCATGTCCTAGTAGGAGGATAGGTCATCAGAAGGACATACCCTTTCAAAAAGACACAAACCTCGTATAAAACATCCTCCAAAATAGATTCTATCGAGACCATATTTCTCCGCATTCATGTACCTATATCAATCAGACATTGATCAGTCATGCCCTGACTATCAGATCCTGTGATACCTACGCTATTTGTCCTATGTTGTTTGAGACTGCATATAATAAACTCCGGCTGATGTCCTCAGCTTTGAACGACCCGCGTTCGGCTTCAGCCTTGCCCTCCCCGCGATTCTTGAAGACTTTACCGAAGGAACTCGCGATCATTGTGGACTTGAGACCAAGTTTGCTGTAATCAGTGCCATATATGTCACCGACAAGCATATCTACTGTTGCGTTATCGCCCTGTTCCGACAATGCAAGCATTTCTTGAAGGCGAAACGAAGAGCAGATCAGATAACGAATGGCAATGCATTAGACCAATAACTCACCATCGAAGTTTCGTGCGGGTGTTAGCAAGCTTAGCAACCCCCAAAGAGTTCCGCCGCCAAGACTAGTACCGCTTACACGTTCGAAACTTCCGTCGGCATCTACTTTGATGATTGATACGCCAGATCCAATGTTCACAAGCAAACACGGGAGATGGGCGGATGGTTCTCCCGATTCAAAAGTGACAGCGTATTGCGGTGGGTCTGGCGAAGGTCGCTCAAATACAAGTTCTTCTGGATTGATATTTGTGTTTGAAGCTGAGCTTGTACTTGCACGCGCGTGACCGTGACCATTCGACTCAGATTTGTCTGATCCACCATTGGTCAGCGGACCTCTACCCGATCCTGGATGCGACACCTTCTGGATGAGTTCATCCGAGAAATAGTACACCTCTTCAGGTATCATGGCCATGAACTTCATCCCCTCGATCAGACACTCCATCTCATCTTCGCGCCTCACCTCAACCTCGAGCTCGCGCTCAAAGATATCGCCAAACTTATGTGCTCCGCCTCCGGTTGCCATGATCTTCACCCCGCGTCGCATTTTCTCTATCGACACGCCATTCGCATGCGCAGAACGCGTGATGAGCTCTGAGATAAACGTGATGAGGTCTTCGATTTTAGCAGTTTCAAATCGCTCAAAATTGAGCGATCCGCCCGGTATGTGATGAACGGTGGAGGTGCGTAGCATGCTGGAGCGAAGGAGATCTGTATCGAGTGTACTTGAGTGCGAATTAAAGAATCCATTGCTCCCATTGTGATTATATGTGTCCAATACTAAAGGGGTCAAAGCACCATTTCTCGGATGTGATGAACTTGGAGGAATAAGGGGCGAGATCCGTGGGGGTGATGTCGATGGAGAGCCAGGACTTGGTGTGGAGAAGTTGCTAGCTGCACAACTGCTACCTCGTGTGGCAGCGATGGATGGCGAAGATGGAGGTTCAGGCGATCGAGTAAAGTAAACTACTTTAGCAAGAGAGCCACCGATCTATCAAGAAGTCAGCCTAAGGTTAGGACACCGATGCCCAATAATTAGCGCTCACATCCACGGCAATGTGTGAAACGGGCTCGATATAGTTTGGGAGGTATATCCCCCGGCTGTCACGGGTCTAAAGAAAGCAGATACAACTGTGAGACACAGGATGATAGCCCAACTCTGACTACGCACCTCTGGTGATTCCTCTGCGAGTATCACAGCACCTCTCGTATTAACATGGATAACCTTTGGAGAGGGCAATGACGGGGCTGGCATGGTAAAGAAAGTCCGTAGGGATTGACTGACACGCTTTCTCCTGGCTTATTCGTGGTGTTGTTGGGATTGGGGAGCGGGACACGTTTACGCGAATGATTCAAATATTGGAGTTGGAGTTAAGCGCAGCGAATGGTAGAATGGATGTAAAATGGTACGATGAATGTCGTGCAATTGCCGGCCCAAGGATCATGTAAAAGTTACGACCATCTTGTTATGACTATAGTTATAAGAGCCTCAGTCTGAGACCATCACACACGCTAACAGCGCATTATTCATCTGAAAGCGGTTTCGGGAATCTGCTGATTTTGGTGGTGGCTTGCTAAATGCTACACCAGCGCTTCCGGATCCTGAAATTACACCTCCAATTGACTTTATACGTGAGATCCCTAAACCGGGGAGAAAGATATCGAGTATCGGTACCGCAGCAATCTCAGGCGTTCGTGCGACCATGGGAATCAAATATTATACCTCCAGTCGCATCAACGCGCCCAGATTCCAGCTGTAGGACACCGTAAATTATGTGCATATGTACCCTGCTATAGCAAGTAGAATTCCACGAATGTTTCTCTAGCCTCCAACTGTTGTCAGGACCAGGGCACATGTACTCTCTTTCTCCGCACGAACACCCAGTTCGAGGGTCACGCCTTGTCCCTTCGAGAATGTCATCCGGCAACGTACAAGCACTTTGCCGCCTCCACCAGTTACCAAGCCAGAAAGTTGCAATGTGTGCACAGAGGTCGAAGTCGGGGTTTCCGTGCCACCCAGTGGTTCCATGTTAAGCACCTCGATGATGGAGTCACAGGCCGCTGTGAATTCAAGGCAAATGAGGCAAATCCGGGGGTGAGAGTCGCAGCACCCGTGGAATTGTTTGTAGTGGGGAGACGACGGAGCATTCAACGGCGATTCACATCGCATGAAAACCAAATAAAACGCACCTTTGATACTTTCCATGGCACCGAGTGAAAACGTTTCAGTGGCAGTGGCACCTGATCGCAGGCGATCCCACTCGGAAGAGAATGATGCATAGCTAGGGACAATGTAATCGCCGCCAGCAGATAGCTCCACTTCTTCCAGTTGATATTCGTCTTCGTAACCCTCTTCCTCGGGTTCACCCGTGGAAGGATCTAGTTCCTTGCTGATGAATTTTAGGATGCACTGGAAAGATGCCGTCACGTATTCTTCTGGGTTTTCTCTCGTGAAAGATGCGTAGGCAATGCCAGGTGATGTTGATGCAGTAACGGAATCAACTTGAATGATGAAATCTTCGGTTAACCCAGACTCAGTTTGCGGTTGCATCACCACAGCGACTTGTTCCAAAACAGTGTCGGGAAGAGTATTTGACACGTTGAACTATTTATTCAATTTCAGTAGCGCGACGTTCGGTGAGAAATATCATGCTTACTTGGAATACGATGTGTTCCTTGAAAACATGCTTCACACAATTGACTTGATACTCAGTCTCAGTTTCCGTAAGTTGGACGGGTTTAGCACTGCTGTTAAACACAGGTCCATAAGATGCCATCTCAGGAACTTCTGCGAGTTGCTGGGCGTAGGCAGATTGTGTTTCTGCGGCCGTCGGAGGTGGAGGGGAAGCGGAGGTCTTTCGAGCAGTTGGAGCAGAAATAGTATCCAATGTGCTGGGACGATTCGACTCAGCGGCAAGTTGTGCTCGGCTGATTTTCGGGATTGAAGTTGCATCGAAGGGCTTCTCACTGGCGTCTGGATCATTGACATACGAAACAAGTTTCGACTCGAGAGCAGCAAGGGAAAACACAGATTCTGGCAAAATATAAGACCATCAGTAACGAAGAATTCAAGTTTGAGGATGCCAACCTTCTTTGAC
Source organism: Hygrophoropsis aurantiaca (assembly GCA_021014935.1). Classification (NCBI taxonomy): domain Eukaryota; kingdom Fungi; phylum Basidiomycota; class Agaricomycetes; order Boletales; family Hygrophoropsidaceae; genus Hygrophoropsis; species Hygrophoropsis aurantiaca. Next base: position 67,428 of record MU267591.1, read on the forward strand.
GTAAGCATCTGCTAACGATGTTTCCTTGAAAGTGCCAAGATATAGTGCAGCTCTGTCACGGACTTCGTCGTCTACATCGTCGAGGCATCTTGGGCATACCATCAGTCTCAAACCAATACTCGAATCTTCATCGCTTACCGATTGAGGAGAACACCGACGCTTCTTCGTAGGCCAGCATCTACAGCGTTCACGCCGAATTTAGCCAAACTCGAAACAGCAGCTGCTCTGACAGTAGCATTCTCCAAAACGACGCGGTTATAGATAAAACGTATGTATTTTGTGGGTTGAGGAGCTTTCGGTCCTTCCATGCCAAGTAAGTGAAGTATCCGCACGGACAGTTTCGTAAACTCGCAGTCTTCGATGAATTCACAGAGATGAGAAAGAGCTTGTTCCTTGCAATCTCCAATGAATTTGATCATGTCGAATATAGCCTCAACGACCGCACGCTTGAAATCGTATCCACCTTCGTCGCGTAGAACGCCTGAGAGAAACGCAAGCATCGAGACATGTTTGGCTGGGAATTTGAGGCAAAGGGAACGAATGGCGTCCACTATGATCACCTTAAATTCGTCGCTGATCTCTGACATAAAGCCGGTGATTTGTTTCATGAGACGGTCAACGGATGCTTCATTTCCGGTCTGAAAGTTTGGTAAGGATTGGCACCCTTGGGACAAGCTAGGCATACCTTGAGGAGCGTTGTGATTGCATATGTGGCCACGCTTCTATTTGGATCGGCAATGAGATTTTCCATGTCAACGTTGCAACTAGCTACTGCAGTAGGGTGGGTCAGCGCTAGAGAGGCTAAAGTGCGAGTAGCTGCGAATTTAAGAACAGATTTCGGCGACGACAGGAAAAGCTGCAAAACTGTGGCGAATTCAGCGGAGGAACTTTTGAATCAATACGTGACATACCTGCTATAGGTTTGGTTAATTGAGCTGCAGTTACGTTTTTCATCTCGCATATAGCGCGGGCTGCTTCAAAATTGACCATGTCACTCTTGTGCCGCAACCATCCATCAAGTAAATCGAGTATTTGACGTTGCATGCTACTCATAATTTAGTGTATGCACCCTAAAAACCCAAGGAAAGCATACTTCGGGTCTTCCTCTATCACTTTAGCAGCATAACGGATCAGCATACACAAGGCCATAGAATTTTTGAGAGTCGTCCCGGCGCCAGATTTACCACCACCGAGCTGCTGAATCATTTTTGTGACCGCCATTCTATCCTGCTGGCGGATCAGGTAAAGTAGACCTAATGCGTGATACTGCGTGATGTAGCTGGTTGAAGGGATTGGTTGATATCCGCTTGCTTGTCCACCCCCAGAGCCGAAATTGAGATACCCCCCAGACGATCCGCTGAAGAAAGATGCTGTTGATTTAGCGTTCACGGCTTCCTGAGCCTCATTCACCCAACGCTTTACTACATCTTTGGCATGAGGGAAAAGGTGATACGATGAGACAAGGGCAGCCGATGATATTGAAGGTGTGCGATCCACAATAGCCGCTTTGAAGAATCGCTCTACACCTTGTGCCATAGATGGCTAGAAAGGTTTCAGCAGGGAATGTATTCACCTATGGCGGAGCTCACATCGATGATTCGGCAGAGTGCGCGAATAGCATTTGGTCTGTATATGACCTCTGAGTTTGGTTGCATATCCTTCATGATACTACTCGTGACCATGATGACATCTTCAGCCGTCGTTGCTAATTCTTTGATGGCGAGATACACCATTTGTCGCAAGGCACTCTGTATATGCAAGCTAAGCAAGTATGCGCGAGAAAGTAGACAACTTCTACGTACATCCTTGTGCTGGAATAGTTTAGTCGTGCCAAAGAACAAAGTAGTAGCCTCTTGCGCACCCAAGGTCTCGCCGATATAGAGCAGGTACACTATCCGAGTGAGTAATGCCCTACATTTCCGGGGGCTGATTGGAGAATCATTGAAAACACGGGCTTCTTGAATGATTGTTGTTTTATTGTTGTAGTACGAGCTAAGACCGCTCTCTTCCTCCTTTTTTGAAGCGTATGCCATGGATGTGAGTGGTCAATGGACCAGCACAATGTTTCCCTTCCCTAGTAGACAGCGAGGCGCGACGTGGTCAAGGCCAAAGATTTGTTTGCGTTTGTTTGACTAACTTTTTTTAGTTGAACAACATTCATCACAAAACATTAACAATAACATTGAAAACTTGAACGCTGAACTTCAAGTTGGCAAGAGTTTCGATCGCGACGTTCAACGAGACTTAAATGTGACTGGACGACGGTTCTATCCTATATTTGTGTGTTTTTATAGCGAGTTCTGTCAGGTTTACGATGGTTGGATTCCGGTTCCAATTTAATTGGCATCGCCCCCGAATAAACTCAAATCTTTCCTCGGAGCCATCCCATGCTGCCATGGCGGGGCCATGCATGACAATGAGACTGGCGTTCTGCTTCCCAGGTCCTTAAATTGGACCAATGCCGCGAAGAAGTTTTACTTCATCTCCAAAAGTACGTCTTGATATTCTCAAGGAGCATCGCTATTGTATAAGCGAGAGATCTATATCCCCCAACTTCCTGTTGTTACTGACAGCACGGCGTTTGCCACATCTGCTTGATGGGCCTGATGCAGACGCGTGATGCAAAGTACTATTCTTATCATCAGATGATACTACATACGTTTGCTTCCCCGTGGTGGCACTCACATCCTATCATGTTTGGACGGCAGCCCCTAAACCACCCGGCGATCAGCGGCCCCCATGAGGTATAAATCCTGGTTAAGAACTCAAGCCTCCTGTATTCGAATTTTTTTCACCCATAATCCACGGCGGCGCATTATTCGCTGGCATCTAGCTCCTCATGACTTCTGGGAGTGATGAGGTGCTTTCCGGTTACGATGTTCTAGCTCTTCAGCGAGTATCCTACATTGCAAGTATGTGTTTCCCGTCGATATGTTTATGCCGCTGCGAACGAAACACGACGTTTTAGTTGCTGCATTGGTTGTCGTCGTATGCGATCACGGTTTGTTCTTTTTTTCTGTTGCTTCTCCGCCCAACTCACCCGATCAACAGTATACATGTTTACTAAAGAGGCAAGGGTTTACATGGAACACGTATTCGTCATGATACTCAATACATCTTCTCGCATCAGGTTGACCTAATTTGGGTACGTAGACGCAGAGTCATAACAAATGTATACTTACAGAATCAAGTTCAGCGAGAACCAATTGCTTTGACATCGTTGTTATACACCGTAGTAGGTGTTTGTCTGAGCATCTGTCTTCAATGTTTGCGGCTCATCATGGCCAGAATCGATATATGGGTACTGCAACATTAATGTACGTCGCAAGGTAAGCAGAATGGAAGAATATAACTGACGTTGTATTCTGCAGTGCAGGTGCTATCGGTGTGGATTTTGATGACCTCATATTCTGTCACGTTTTAAACCCACTACTTTTTCAGTTGCTAGTCAGTCATATTTCTTTGTTGAAATCGATCAAACTCATTCCCAAGAGTAGTCGTTAGTCCTTATCTTCACCGACTGCTGAAAATATTGACCACGTATTTTGTATTGCCAACTTAGATGTAAGGCTGTGGTCATATACTAGTTTTGTGGATTCGGGCTATATGCTAACGTGGGTCCAGGTTATCAATTAGTCGAATTCGAGTCCTGGGGGACATTGGTGAATGTATGGGTGGTACAAGGCGAGTCTTTTCGGACGCTCATTTCCGTGGAGTCTAATCTTTCCATTGACAATCAGTTACCATGCAACTGCGCATCTATGCAATGTACCACCGATCTAAGAGGATAGGCACCTCGCTGGGTATCTGTTTTATGGCCCAAATTATCGCCGCTGGTATGATTCTTTACTTATCCCACAGTTCAACGAGCGGTAAGATTTCGTTTCTTACAATGCTGTCATCTTATGAGCTGTCTTCTAGTGACCGTCTCGCGGGATATGTGCATCGTTACTGGCATTCGGGGGACAAACATAGTCAAGACATATATCCCGATGATTTGTTACGAGGTCATCTTATTTGCTATTGTTGCTCGCGTTTCTGCCAAGAATATCATTGGGATAATACGTTCACGGAACTTTGGGCGAGCGAACTCTGTCATGAAAGCCCTAGCAAGAGATAGCTTAATCTACTTCTTCTCATACGTATCCTTTGCCCTCACCATATGCGAGCTTACTCTGATTTGTGCATCAGCGTCTTGGCAATGTCCACCACTGTCATCGTGCTTTGGTTAATTCTCCCCGTGAGTAGATTCCTCGACCAATTGATTAAACTCATTTCAACTTCAGCAAATTTATGGTGAAGCCATAACTGCGTCGGTTATATATGCGGTAGTGGTGATGATAGGATCCAGGCTTGTCCTCAGCATTCGAGAATATCGCAAATATGTTGATCTCCAGGTTGGAACGGTAGAACCGGGATTGGGCTCTCGAATGAGATTTGCCACGCCTGTACCCGCTAACACCATTGACAGTCACGACCGAGATGAAGTAATTGGCAATGAAATTAATTGATGACTTACGCAGTCCTGACGTTTGGCCATCTTCCGAAAAGTAAGCCCGCCTTCATAACCAACCTCCCGTCAACTAAACCCTTGCTAGCAAACCATACCGAACATCTCAAATCTGTTTGCATTACTGGCAAGTGATCTGGTCAACTCGACTTAGTACTTGCTTGGAGTTGACATCATTTTTTATCGTTGGTAGTTATTTATCTAGAATACCACTGTTTCATCCGTCAGTTGGTGGATACACGGTCCCATTCACATCTTACGATGACCTAAACATCATTCAGTTGTTTAGTCTTGTATCGTGTCTTGCTTTCGTGGACTATTGATCATGCGCAATCCATATTCTGGCTGGATCCGCGGCCCATTTCCGACATTCTTTGATGTGATTTCGATTGCGATCAATCCGAGGCATGTGGCCCATCATAACCATGTAAATGTCGGGCACCAATTGCTTCGAAGTCGCGTCTGTACATGTGTTACGATGTCGATCGTCATGACCCTGTATCATATCTTAGCGGTAAATGCATAGGGGAACTGACTAGATTCGGTGTGGACGAACTTGATGTTCAGGTCTACCACGCTTACTATATGAAGGATCACATTTCTTCATCGCGAAAAGCATCGGGAATGTATGTCATGGATATCTGATATTGGAATGGTACATGTTATCGTGTTTGGAAATAGAGTACAAAAGTTTATCCGTGTTTTCTACCCTACGTGTATTGGGCAAGAGTTACATGTGCCACTATTGCTGAAAAGAAGATACTAAGTACGAAATGAATGTGACACCAAGCGTAACAATGTCAAGAGACTAGAAGGAAAAGTTATCAGTGATGTTCACAGATAATACACTACATAACATCAAGGCGCTCTCGATGGAACTGAGCAAAATATAATAACTCACGTCTAAAAGGCAAAGAGGTGTGAAGATGGGCGCATTACACGAAGCATGAGCTTAATCCAGAACCAAGACTTAGAGCAAGATAAAGATAGGCAGTCTTCACTTGGATGGGGCAGCTGTTCCTGTTGAAGTCTCTGGGCCTGCTAGCGCACCTTCGGGTATTCCGCCAGCTGAATTCGTTGCCTCGCCCACTTGATGGAAGTCTGAAGATATACGTTGAGTGACGCACGAGGCCGAGAGGTGGAAGAACTTGCCCAAGATTTCACTGTACATCATGACCTTCCAGGTATCTACTGGAAGATCGGCGTCGTTGAAACTCCAGTCGAACTGTTCAGCAGCTACTGGTTCATCCGTTGGATCGTGGTACGGAGCGACGTATTCATGCCCAAGAGATTCTGTGGCGTCTATCCGTTTGCGGGGATCGAAGACCAGCATTTTTTCCAACAAATCAAGGGCTGAGGCAAATTGACATCAGCATTAACCAACGTACAGGAGATCCATACTGACCATCCTCGTCTGCGGTGCGGAGCTTCTGACTAAAGGGAACGCGCTCGCGTTTTGGTAAACTTTGTACGAAGCGAAGCGTCTAATCATAGGTGAGCACGAAAAAATTTCTAGATCAGTAGCACCTCCCACATTTTCACTTGCAATCGTTTCAATGACATCATCTGGGGGTGTACCCAAGAGTTCGGTTATGATGGAAAACTGGTTAACATCTAAATAATGGTATAGTTTTTGAGAGATTGCAAGAGAGTAACTGACTGAAAGACGTACGGTCTTTTCCTGGAAACAATGGTTTCCCTTCGAGCATTTCTGCAAATATGCAACCCGTACTCCAAATGTCGACAGCGACGTCATATTTCTGCCATGTTAACATGATTTCGGGGGCGCGGTAATAACGTGTTGAGACATATCCGGTCATTTGTGGGTCTTGAATTCTCGCTAGACCGAAGTCACAAATCTATATGAGGCAATGATATCAGGGGTCCAGCTGAATAAGCAAAACGTCTCACCTTCAGGTCGCAATTCTCGTTGACCAGTATATTACTTGGTTTCTGCATAACTCGTTGAGCAAAAAATCAGAGCTACACTACGATCGCCTCACGAGATCACGATGCACAACGCCAGCAGAATGTACATATTTAAGTCCTCGCTATGGGCCAGATAAAAGGTCAATACGACAATCATCGACGGCTTCAAATTTGCTTACCAGGATTTGGTATAGGAAATACTGAATGAATTGCTTCTCCAGCGGACGGGAGGTAAGAAGACGATGCAGATCCGTACCGAGCAACTCAGTAACGAAGTATCTGCAAAACAATGTTCAAATGGATATTCGTGTAAAGAGAACCCAACAGTCCTTACAAATCCTCCAGAGGAGAAATAAAAACATCGCTCAAGCTGATTATCTGTGGAATATGTCCGAGATGTGCTACTTGTTAGCGAAACATATGATTGAGTATGGAAATACGGACATTCTCGTGTTGTATATGTTTGAGTAATTTCAGCTCGCGATACGTTCTCTTACTCAAGACTGGCGTGCTGAATGGCTTCATAATCTTTTTGATCGCAACCGACGATCCCGTCAACTGATCCTTGGCGGAGCTGTGTGTTTGTAAATACCACGAATTTCGGGTTATCTGTCTCCACATACCATACCAGCCCGAACGCCCCTTCAAAACGTATCCATCAGATATCCATCCGAATAATGATCAGATCACGAATACTACTCACCCATACCCACTGGTTGGAGATCAACATACCGAGTCGTAACCTAGAAATCAGCCAGCTGTTGAATACTGCTTAATCTGGTCCGCGAATTGCACACATACCTCAAAGGATGTTCCAAAGATGCTGAGCTTGACGAAAGACATCGCGGGTTCTTCTAAGAAAAGAGTAGAAGACCTGAATGGTCTATAAACACTATCGCTAATGAGCACAGTGTACAAGTGAACAGTCCGAATAGCGTGCCAGGGTTAAAGATGGCAGGGGATGGAAGGGGCACGGGCAGATTCCGAATCGCGAACAGCCTGTGGCAACCAAATTGGAAAAACCGAGAATACCGCAGTAGATTCCATCCAAAGATAATCTCGGGGTCCTCTATACAATTAGCACTCGAAAAACATCGGCGTTCTATAAAATATCATGGACTCAGAAGGTCATTAAATGTGAAAAACAGTTGAAAAACAATCCACCAAGTCGACCAATGAATTGTATGCGATCGCCATGATCATTTTGAAGGGATGAAAGACTATTTCACGAAACAAACCGGAGTGTCCAGGGTCTCCGCCAGGTCTGAAAAAGCAAGAAAAATTTCGAGTCGACTCCAAGTGGAAAAGCAGTCCAAACTGTCCCGCTTATACAGCGATTTGTCGCAGAGAAATGAAGAAAGGCACTGAAAATTGTGAACGCCGATGCGGCGGCCTGTGCAATACTTTACGAGACCGCGGGGAAGGTCGGAAGTGTATCAAAACCCTGAGAAAGGCGTGCTAGATAGTCTTCTGTATATCCCAGGATCAGCTTCAACGAGGTTTAAACGACCTTGATCCCTCACAACATCGACTGAGGGTATTTTTTTCTGCAAAGTACACGTAGCAGGCATGTCTTTTCTTCGAGCAGCTACCTTAGCGCGTTCAGCGGTATGAGATTATAGTTTCGCAAGTATTTCTTGCACTCGTTCATATTTGGTCATAGGCCGCGAGCAGCCGCCGTTACTCTGCCCAGGCGGCCGCACCAAAATCCAACCTCCCACTGTACCTTGGAGGTGCGGGTGTAGTTGGTCTAGGAACTTATGTCTACCTCGGCTTCGGAAAGGAAGAGCCTAAAGCAGCAGTAAAGACACCCAAGAAAGATCTCAAGAGCCCCCTTGATCCGCAGAATTTCGTTAATTTCAAGTTGAAGAAGGTGGAACCTTACAACCATAATACATCCAAGTACGTTGACTTTTGTCTCCTATCCAGTGAATCCGTCAGACAGATTGTGCACAGATTCATCTTCGAGCTCCCCGAAGGTTACGCGTCTCTGCTTCCCATAGCTTCCTGCGTATATCTCAAAGCGGAGAACCTTCTGGATGCGAAGGGGAAACCAGTTTACCGACCTTATACTCCTATCTCAGCTTCGGATGCAGAGGGGGAACTGACATTCATCATCAAGAAATACGAGACGGGTGTAGCCTCAAGTTACATACATTCACTGAAGCCTGGCGATGAACTTGCCGTCAAGGGACCGCTCCCCAAATGGCCATACAAAAGTACGCTAAATCATCATATAAAATAAATCACCTGCTCACTCAGGTTATCTAGTCAACGAGTTCGAAACCGTCGCATTGATCGGAGGAGGAAGTGGGATGTAAGTATAAATTTATATGTTATTGTTCCAAACTTACTTTCCGTTGCCGCAGTGCTCCCCTTTTCCAGATCTTGCAGCATGCCCTGCCAGACAATACCAATAAGACAAAGTTCAAATTGATCTTTGCCAATGTTACCGAAGAGGATATCCTGTTACGCAAGGAATTGGAAAACTGGAAGAAGAAATACCCTGATACCTTTGACATCGTGTATGTTCTTGACAAACCAGGTGATAAATGGAAAGGTAAGTGCTTTCGCATGAAAATTTGAGGGTTGCTCATGTCATATCTGACAAGGCGCAAGCGGTTATGTCAACGCTGACCTCATCAAGCAACACGTTGCTCCGGCTTCAGTGGGCAACAAAGTAAAGGTCTTCATTTGCGGTATGTTACCTAGCAATTTCATGATGCAACACGAATTAAGCGGTGATCTGAAGGTCCTCCGCCTCAAATGGCATCCATTTGCGGTTTGAAAGACGGTATGAAACAAGGCACCGTTGGCGGAATCCTGAAAGAATTAGGATACACAGAAGATCAGGTAAAATCACGTATCCTGTCAAAAGCTATTATCGATGCTGACCCCATCGATAGGTCTTCAAGTTCTGAGTCCAAGCATAGACACATTACTTATTAGAATGTTGGAGGGAATGTAGCGTATGATCTCTAGATATTGCTGACTAAGCATCATGCTGTTGTTGCGAGGTTCTGTGGACTCTTTATCCTTGATGTTATACGCATAAATCATCCTCTCCAATCGACCGGTTAAATTTTGGTGTTTTTCGAATAAATCAGCTCTGCGGCGTTGTTCTATGAAGTCAATCTGACTGGCCTTAATTCCAGACAAGCGCGATCAAAGAATTCAGCCGGTCTCAATCCTTTACTGCGCCGTTCACCTTCTGTGATCAACCGTCTTGAAATTGTGCTATTCTATTCAGAATGGAGAACAATGAGACCAGTAAGGATCGCCGCTTATCAGGTACACCAACAATCACTGCTAGCAATGCCGATGCTATCAAAGCACCTCGTCCAGTTTCTCCAGCCACTTTCTATGGGTCAAGTTCAGCGAAGAATCCTCCACCCCTTCCATCTCGTCCCAAAAATGTTGGTTCGTCTCACACCAAGCTCTCTGCGCCAGCTACACCACCTCCGAATTATCACGCTCTAGATGCAAGTCCATTTCGTGAGCCACAGTTGGTCGAGGAAGGTCCCATAGAGCAGGATCGAGAAATCATCTCTACGGACGATGGCCAGAATTCGGGTTGGGGATACAATCCTACTGAAAACTGGGGTGGAGATGGGTGGAATAGTAACTGGACAAACGGGTATGATGCAGGGAATCAGGGAGACTTGTCTGGTACCAAACTGGTGAATATCGATGGAAGAAGTACAGAAGAAGAGGATAATTGGTGGGATACATCTGTTCGGGAAAAGAACAAACGGCCTGGACCAGGAATGCTACCATCTCTTCTCGCCGAGATGCTGCACAATACAGACCATTCACTATTCTCGGTCAGCACATCGTCACCGGATCTCAAGTCGCCCCCGCCATCTCAGCCCTCTCAATCTTCGCAAACAGCGGACGAGACTCCGTCAGCCGCGAACCCACCTACTGCTGACGATTTGACTCACGCCATTCCGCATGCAAACGCGTACTACTGCAGAAAACATAATGGATGGGTGTTTCTACAGTGGAAATCTTCTTCCATTCTTCCTCCCATCGCCAGATCTTTCCATCCAGATCCCCTACATCCATTGCCCGATCAAATCTCTCGCAAGCGCACTAGTTCCTGCGTCGGCAATGCAGAGCAACCATTCGGCGCTGTCAACAAAACCCATCACTTTCATCGTTATGAAAAAGCTGTAGATGCTCGACAACTTAATCCTCCATTCGTTCGCGCCGAGTGGGAACTCACCGCACAGACGAAACTGAAACGAAGGAGAGTAACATCTCTCGATATGGGGGAAATTGACGTATTATCTGCCGCGGCAACAGAAGATAAGATGGTTGAAGATCTAGCCGAAGATGAAGAAGGTGATCTTTTTGATCTCTATGTCTGCTGTCAATGCTCGGTGTACTGCATTGCCTCCGATGTCATATCTGGTGTCATCCCGGTCAAGTATGTTGAAGATTTCACAAGAGAAAGGCAAAACAACCCTCCTCCCGGAAAGTCCGGAGAGGAGTCAGTCATGGCTGGTTGGGAAACAATGGTTTCGTAAGCTTTGTTATTATATATGAGAGTCTTGGGCTTATTACACTCCAAGAATTGTTCAGAAGAAGCTCTGGCAAGGAGAGAATCGTTCCTTGACCATTAAAGGGAAAGCATTTTCAACCAAGATAGGATGGAACACAACTGTGTGAGGAAAACTTCTATGCTTTAAAGTCTTAAATCTGACCGCGCATACTTGTAGGCGAACAATCTTTGAAGAATTCTTAGGTTTTAGTCTGCTCAGTATACTTAGTCCAAATGGGACGGAAGAGCAATCCATGTCTCCGCCAGATACCGATCCAGATACTCCTCAAGGTCGTCAAATGCGCACTAAGTGGCTTCGTTTTTGGGTCGAAGTAAGCGCTTGGTTAGTAGACTATCAGCGCCGATTTCGTGGGTATACGTCCAATGCGTCTTTCCGAAACTAATATTTCTATGTCTAATAGCCCAATCTCTCAAGCAGTACGCACCACAACAATTATGGGTGAAAATTGATAATGCTCGTGAAATGTATCAAATGGCCATTGGCGCTCACCCCGATCAAAGTGAGCCAAATTGGCGTCGATCAGTGACTAGTAAAACATTTAATCACTTGTGTAGTTCCCCGCGGATCAGCATCACACTCGCTCCAAACATACCAACCTATTCATACAGCATGGAAAGCACTCGGATTAACTCCTAGCACCTATACTTGGGGTAAATCAGGTCATGCTTCGCATTGAATTTCGCTCAATCTTTACAGAGTTACTTGCATTTGGATACATGGCACAGTGTCGCTGTGATCCGATACACACCTCGGAGTACTTCACCCACTTTTATAAGATTGTCAAGGCAATGCAAGATCTTGGTGATGTCCCTCCTCAGGAGTTACAAAACATCGTGTTAGAGGAGCGCACGCGTGGTCGATTTACTGATGAAGATCTCGTAAATGCTTCGAGAGCACTCGGTTTTGGGCACGACGGACCTCTATCTGTCGAGTTCGAAGACGACGTTCCTGATCAATTTATCGTTGATGCGTGGAGAGACACTGTGCGCAGGGCTTGGCGTGATCCTCAAGACGGCTCGCAACGCCAACGAGATGCCAACGATGGATTCAGGATTATTGCTGAGTCGAAAGGCAATGCGCAACTGCGAAAGTTGTGGGAAGACTCGTCTAAGAGCCAGATGGATCCATCGCGTGCTTATTCCCTCTTAGAAATTCCCCAGGAAACTGATGATGAAATGTTACTGACGGTCTTTGGTATGCGAGTAAGTCCATCGACCTTTTGTATTCTGATATATAATTAATCTGCTTCTCAGGTGGAAGAACAGCCCTCCCAGCTGGATAAAATGCGAGAAGCTCTTACGACGATCGCTGAAGTACGAGACAGTGCCCGCCTCCGGCGGTTTCTGGAAACGGGTGTTGATCGTCAGTGCATGTATATTTGTTGCTTCCGCTCTATTTGACAGATACTTTCAGCGGGCGATGTGGTTCAACCGACTCGTGCAGATCTACCACGAGGCTTGAACCAACTTGGAAATACATGCTATCTAAACTCATTATTACAGGTAACGTCTTTGAAAATTACTTGTTAACTGTTATGCTCAAGTTTTATTAGTATTTTTACACGATCAAGGGTTTACGGGATGCTGTGGCACCTATGGCGAACACTGATATGAAGACACTTGAAGATGAGAAGTTCTCAGATGACGATCTGAAGCGGCATCGTGTTGGAGGTAGGCTTGTGACACGAAGAGAGATTCTACGATCCAAAAAATGTGAGTTATAGGATTTAGCCGGATCTCCCGCCTAATGCTCTGTATAGTTGTCAGCCAACTGGCTGATCTATTTTGGCAAATGGAATTTTGTGAGACAGCTGCCATTACTCCAACAATGGACCTCGCCAAGCTTGCTCTCGTCACTTCGAGAGATGAGGAAGATGAGGAAGCCGACAAAGGAGGCACCGATTCTTCCAACGATACAGACGCAACTCTTGTCGAGGATGGCTCAGTGCGAGTCACTCAGTCGGACTCTGCCAATACGGTACTTGGCAAGCGTCCACGCGACGAGTCAAAGTCGAACGAAATGGATGTGGACAGCCCTATGTCCGAAATCGAGAAGAACGGGTTTGTCATAGTTTCGAAGCCATCTTCACCCCGGAGATCGAAATCACCCCGAATCAATGCGGATAGTAGTGGTTCTGGTTCGAATATCTTGGACATTACCAAAGATGTGGAAATGCAAGATGTTACCCATATTACAACTGATCACACGAAAAAAACTCCTCCAACACAGAAAACTACTGTTTCATCGGATTCGGTCATGATGTTTGGTGAGTCAACCGCAGCATTTATGTCTTGTATCTCATACGTCTACCCTCAGGAAAGCAACATGACGTATCAGAGTGTATGGATAACTGCATGTTCCAAATCGAGATAGCGTTGCTTAAATTTGATGAAATGAGCATGTTGGAAGGTAAAGATAGTAGTGTGGTGAAGAGGTAAGTCTTACTACCGAATCCCAGCCTCGATTCTGACACTAAAGTTGCCTTAGGCTTTTCTATGGCAAACTGCGCCAACGCTTAACATCGATTGCTTCTGAAAATCGTCCCCGTGTCTCTGTGCATGAGAAAGAGGATCTGTTCTCGAATTTGCCTATCAACGTCGCAGAGAACGGATTCGATATCTATGACGGACTGAGCGGTTACTTTGATGATGTCGTCGAGTACGAAGGGACAAAAGCTAAGATGGAGGTAGCATTGGTCGACTTGCCTCCACTACTGCAAATCCAATTACAGGTGAAACACTTGACTCCATCGCTTCTTTTCTCTTCTCATACACTTCACAGCGTGTCCAATTTAATCGGGAGACACTGCAGCCTTATAAATCACAAGCATACGTTAAATTTGGAGAAACAATCTTCATGGATAGATTTCTAGATTCCGCAAATCCCCAGAAGAAGCTCAAATCCAAAGCCTTACAGACGGAACTCAACGGTCGCCGAGAACGCTTACGCCTATTAACGCAAGACAAGGTACTTAAAGAGACAATCATTGCAACAAGCTCACTTACCGGGTATCATTAGCATGCGCCGTTCACCGATGCCTTGGATCATACCCTTGGATTCCTTGCCAAACAAGAGGGTGTGGCGTTATCTGAAGTTGACCAAGATCTCATAGTTCATTTCAATGGCGAGCAGGACCTTGTCAAAGCAGAAATTGAGAAACTACGCGATGAGATCACGAAGCTCAAACAGGGGTTGGAAACAATTTGGCAAGACGACCAAAATATTCCATATGAACTTACATCGGTCTTCATCCACCGAGGATCGTCACCTTCTTGGGGCCATTACTTCTTCTACTCCCGCCATCTACCGGAAAATCCCGACGCATGGTTCAAATACAATGACTCTGAAGTTTCAGAGGTGTCGAAAAGTGACGTCCTTGCAGATACCACTGGTTCTACAGCAAATCCATACCTCGTAGGTGCACATTTTTACCCCTATCACACAGCACTGAATCTATGTCATTTTTAGCTTGTGTTTGCAAGAAAAGGGACCGACATCGTACAAACTGTAAAACGGTTTGATCCCATGAGTCTTGAAGAAGCCGATGCTTGATTTTTACCTTACTTATCGGGACGTATGTTGTACATGCTACATCAGTTGGACACTAATACAGCTGGCTTTCTAATCTAAACTTCGTTCCACACTTTATGAGATTCGATCATTTGAAGGATCCAGTTAAACTGTCATTGAGAGTATGTATGTGTACGTCGACCTCCGACGGTGATCATTCTAATTTGAAGAATAAGACTGTTCTTCTGCAGCCTTTGAGCAGGAACGCATAAGAAGCGAAATGGATGGAGTACAGGTGCAAGTCATTCACCGATATCAAGGCGACTTGCTGTTCGATATATCCTGCCCATGTGAGATGGAAGAACTCGTCAATCCATCGGTATTATGGACTTCTCCATCTTGTTTGTTCTCTAAACTTGTTAACAGGGAATCCAGCGTGCCCAGCAGATCATCTAATCGACCCTCGACATCTTTGGCTACGTTATCTGCACTCTCCAGACGGGCCAAAAGCTCTGCTAGATCTATTTCTTCCCGTGGATTGAGATTGTCGCGAGATAATAGAACATTTAAACGTGCAATGTCAGCATCTAAATCGTTGGATTGCTTGCTATCCATGTTTGCGTGATTGAGGGAAGGAGAGATTATCGATATTTACGCGGAGTTCAAAGCTTTCGGAACCCAAATCCATTCGGCACTTCGGCATTCCCCTGAAGCCAACCTCGATGACCTCGCAAACACAGAGTCTGCAATCCCTACTTAAATCCTTTCCTCTTCGGCCTTTTGAACAGGAAGCGCTCGATACTTTAGTAGACATTGAAATACGCAGTTTTAAAGGTCAATCCCTCCCAGAAAATCTCAAGAGTAACTGGGAATACGCGTTAAAGAATGAGATATTCACTTTAGCTGTAAGCACTGTTATTGCGCGCTCATATCAATTAAGCAAACGGTTCCAGGCTACTGAAGGAGCTTCACTCAAATCTGGGAGCGCGGAATACTATGATGGTCTGAGGGACAGGCTGGACCTTGTTCTAACATTCACTGAGCATGGTTTGCAGCTTTACACTCCTTCGAATTGATTTACTAATTCGTATCTACTTTATAGAGGCATGTGAACCTTCATTTCCATTCGTCGTACTCCAGGACTTGCTAGAGACCCAAACCATCACATCCTGCTCCCACATCTTCTCTTGGATTGAAGAACGCGCCGCTCGCCTTACGAAAGAAATGGTGCCACAGAAAGGGAAGGCTCTGATATTACTTCGAACGCTTAATGATCTATTGCGCCGACTATCCAAGATGGGGTCAACCACGCTATTCTGCGGTCGAATACTTACCTTCCTGAGTGGTGTGTTTCCACTCGGGGAGCGGAGTGGAGTCAACTTGAGAGGGGAATATGGACCAATATGGGAGCGTGTTAAAGATGTAGAGAAAAAGGATGAGGACATCAATATGGATTCTGCCAACGAGCCTGAGAGTAACGGTGACAAGATGGACGTGGACGAGGTCAAATCTAAGGTTGATCCTTCAAAGTTAACTACAAGTACTTCAAGCAAAACCGATGGTATGCCTCTTTTGCCTCCTGAGCTTAAATGTTAATGTTGCTTTCAGGTTTCTACACGATTTTCTGGTCTTTACAACTTCCCTTCTCGAGACCTCCATTGTTCGCAACTCCGGGCACCTTCAATGAATTCAAAGATGCCGTTGATAAGGTTCTTCCGGTTATCAAAGAAGCCTCTTCAAAGGAACGTCTTATGATGGGAAATAGATCAGCAGGCTCTGGAACAACTGGGTCATTAAAAAGAAAGAGGGAGTCGGAAGCTAGCGAGGAAACAAACAGCAGCGACTACTTTTTCGCCAAATTTTTAACGAGCCCAGAGCTTCTTGATCTCGAGGTTTGCCAAGTCCCACTGGAAATTATCACTCTGTCGCTCTGTTAAACTTCTATTGTATACAGATTGCTGATACCCATTTCCGACGCCAAATTCTTTTCCAACTGCTGATCCTATTGAATCACCTGCTTTCATTCACGAAGGTCGCGAAAGCTGTGTGGTCAACGCCCCGGAATCGGTCCCTTCAAATGGATTTCACACTAGAGCCTGCCGACGCCCAATGGGTTCAAGAGGTCATTACAAAGGTCTCAGCTGAGTTGCGTTCATCAGCACCCCATGGTCCCACATTTTCAGATACCGTGAATATCATCCTCGACCGCGAAAAGAACTGGGTGAAGTGGAAAAATGACATGTGTGCGCCATTTGACCGGGGACCTTGGCTTAAAGAAATAGATGGTAAGAAGGTTGGGCTCGAGGAGGCAACTAAGGCGGCACGGGCTAAAAGGCGAGAGGAACCGGCTGATTGGCAATGGAATCTGGGTTCGCAGCCGTTGACAGAAATATGGGACATGGGTTATAGAGATTTGACAGACTTACAAAATCCCTTCCAGTTCAGTTTTCTTCATTTCGCAAAAAAAAAAATTAACCTCAATCTATAGGCCTGGTGATGTGAAAGACTTCGCGAAGAAAGTCAAGCAAGAAGATGCGCGTATAGACATGAGGAGGAAGGCACTTGCAAGGAATGCTGAGCGAATCGCGCAAGCACGAGCAAAGGCTGCCCCTCCGAAGGAAATGGCGCCACTACCTGCTATTCCACCAGAGATTCCGGCTGCATCTTCTGATGAACTCAAGGTAGAGCAACCAGTTGTTGCACCCCGACCCATAGCTACCACCTCTCCCCTCCATCCCTCACTTCCCGCTAAGCCAGGCTCGTCGCCTTCGAAACCCATACCAGAAGCAGGCGCAGCTAGTCCGATTCGTGCCGTTGTACCAATATCAGTTCCTCCGTCTGTACCAGCACCAAGCGCTCTATCTGCTCCGGTACCTGCGCCATCTCCTGCTCCACCACCATCGACACCAACACTGCCTACTGATGACCAAATCCTCAAATTTGAAGAAGTATGTGTCACAATTCAAAATTATCATATGTGATTAATTGACCCCCAATATCTTTCACAGAATAAACAACGGTGGTCATGGTTGGCCCTTCGAACAGCACGGGATCAGCATTTGCAACACTTTGGGAAAATCGGAACAGGAGATGTCATCCTCCTTGCTCAGGAGATCGATGCGGAGAAAGAGCGTGAAAAGGAACGGGAACGGGAAAGGCTCCAGAAGCCCGAGGAGATGTTAATCAGCATGAGCGCAAGCACCGAGAGTGCCGTCGGCGCAAACGAAGGACCAGGGCAGGGTAGTCCAATGGTCACCGGCATCGCGGATGAAGGCAAAATCAGTGATATCCCCCGTGCTCAGACAGGTTAACCGATAGCAGAAATACTGTCATCCATCCCTGTTGAGATACGATCGCCTTTTGATCACAATAATATCTTCTTATCTGGTAGTGTCGAGCATTCTTGACATCCCGGTTTCAATTTTTCCTGTACTCAAAACAGCTTTCACTTTTTCATTCCTGCACCCACAGTATTGCAGCATAAAAAGACTTGGACACGTTCGTAAAGCGAGCGGTGCTGGCGGACCGTTTGCCGTAGACAATCGGGTGAAGTCACTTTTTCGAGCTATGTTGATTGATCGATAAATACTTGTCTTCAATTTCTCCTGCTGTTAGCTCAAGCTTAGGTCGTGCTATAGATGTCGACTGAAACAGGTCTCCGAGTGCGTCCAGGCTATGTCTTTTGTGATCCAGGCGCTCAGTTCTTTTCGATTAGCGCGTCCTTGTTACTGGAGGAGCAGGATACATTGGTAGCTATCATGGAATTCATCTACATCTATGCTTACTCAAACTAAATGATCTGCCCCCAGGTTCGCATGTTATCTATGCCTTGCAACAAACGAGGCGATACAAAGTAATCTCGATCGACAATCATCATAATTCTTTCCCTGCTTCGCTCGTTCGCGTCGCGCAAATCGCTCGCGATGCTTTGCCAGAGAATGCCTCTCAGGCAGACAAGGATAGCGCAGAAATCGACGCTGTTCAATGCGATTTAACGAATGCAGAGCAGATCAAATCTGTTTTCGAAAAATATGGCAAAGGTGGTATCTGGGGTGTTGTGCATATTGCCGTAAGCTTCTCATACATCAATGGCAGAATCAATCCTCACGGTACCTGATAGGCGTACAAAGCCGTGGGCGAATCTGTCGAGGTGCCTTTGACATACTACACTAATAATGTCGCTGCTACCGTCTCGCTGCTGCAAATAATGTCCAACTATGACTGCACTCGGATAGTGTACTCCTCCTCAGCTACCGTGTACGGGACGCCACCTGTTATACCGATTCCTGAGACCACTCGCTTGAAAGCGGACAGCCCATACGGAAAAACGAAAGTTATGTCCGAGACGATTATTGACGATCTATGCCATGGTTTGTCACAGCCAGTATAAACGCAACTCCAACTCACTCTCCTTTTAGCCGAGCCCCAGGGATGGCGCGCGATATCTTTGCGTTACTTTAAGTAAGCTCTGATGTGTTGTTGATGTTCTAAATACTAATTTGGGTGTATAGCCCCGCCGGCGCTCATCCCTCCGGGCTCATAGGCGAGGACCCTCGCGGCCGACCAGGTAACCTGCTACCTTTGCTAGCACATATGGCTGTCGGACGTGTCAAGGATTCCACCTTGAAGGTATTCGGAAACGACTACCCCACACCGTACGTATCCTGGCTACATCTCAGATCACCCTCAAATGGAAGTACGATTACAGTGACGGGACGTGCGTGCGCGACTATCTACATGTTTTGGATTTAGCATCTGGGCATCTCCTTGCTCTGGATGCATTATCTCCAGAGTCTACTGTTTTCGATAATTGCCCAGATGATGCCCGCTACAAAGCCTACAACCTTGGAAAAGGTAGGGGTATGAGTGTCCTGCAGATCGTGGAAGCCATGCGTAAAGCAACGGGATTTGATTTCAAATATGAAGTCATCGGGAGACGGTATGTACAGGTTCATATAGGTTTGCTATCATATCTAATGAGTTTAACAATCAGTCGTGGTGATGTCCCCGATCTTACTGCTGATCCCGCTCTCGCTGAGAAAGAGCTGGGCTTCAAAGCTCCTCAACCTTTGGAGGTTATGTGCAGGGACCTGTGGAATTGGCAGACGAAAAATCCTCAAGGTTATGGAGAATCATGAAATTCCCGAAATGGCTTGGAATTTGGATTTGTCGTTCTTATGTAAATATTCAGTACTTCAATGTTCGAATCGATAGACGAGGGCAGTTACAGAGGTGATAGCCAATGCTCTCTTATCACAGTTAAAATCTACGGCTCGTTGAGAGGGATACAAAAATACTGAAGTTCACACAGCATATTGTAAGCTGTTCTGTTTACTATCATCTGATCCCTGAACTTCTCTGCTTCTTCTTTTGATAAAAGACCATCTACTTCCTTGGCGATATTCTCTGAGAGCTCAAGCGGAAATCGGTGAGAGCTATGTATCAAGTCCACCATCCATCGTAATTGCTGAGGCAGAACCCTGGAAGTGGATATGATCGGCGGGATATCTGGGTCTACAAGGAAGAATTGTATAACACGTTGGTGTCCACCTTGAGACGGATTTGCAAGGTGGATTGGTGTTTGTTGAACCTGGTATATGTTGGGAAACGCGATACAAAGCCCCGCGTGAATGGGTACGGAACCGACGTATTGATGACATGGGTCCCCCTTCTTTAAGCCGTAGATACGATGAATCGTGTCAATATCCCCTTGAGGGGCAGTAACTGCCATCCGAAAATTTATGTGATTGTCAGCTAAGTTCTCCTATTGGTGCACTTGTCAAAGTGATCCGAAAGCGCAAAAAGAAATGCCACGCACTGCAATAAGATAGTAGAATGCACAAGCCACGATACGCTCATTCTTCATGCCCTCAACATGCCAAGGAGAACCAGGATGATAAGAAGTTTTTCCAGGTTCCTTTAAGTCATACCTGAGTACATTCAGGTTTCAAATCGGAAGCAAACGCTTACAATTCGTGTGTCGGAAACTCTTATGATAAACTGTAGTGCTCGCCCTCTCAATTCGACGAGGTGTTTCCGGTGCTCTAATCCTTCCGTATAGCCAGCGGAAGGGACATCAGGAAGTTGGATAGGTTTGTTCATTACCCATTCCCTGGCTCGGCTCTCGTATGATGCCCAACCCAGCTCGTCATTTGAAAAGTCGGGCGGTATTGGTTCGCCAAGCAGTTTCAGTGGGGCCTTAATACGCCGGCGCATGGGATTCTCTCTGTGGAGATCAGTGAGGACATGTTCAAACAAAGGTATGGTTGCCCCAAGAAGATTCTCAATATCATCATACAGAGACGTGTAACGGGGATGAAGGTCGTTGATATAGGAAATTCCTTTGATGGTGCCAGTTGGTGAGACCTTAAAATCAGTGGGGAGACATGAAAACGATTTGCTGACCGCAACGGGGTTCTCGGGGTCGAATTTGAGAGGTTGGGGCTCCGGCCGCAGACCCTTGGGGTTTTCTGAATCATAGGCATATGTACGTGTGTATACGAGAGCATGAAAAAATGGGTCTATGAGATCGACGGTAGAGGTACCATCAGAATTGGTTCTCCATGCTTTTTCGTCGCGCAGCGATGAAAGTCGGCGATTTAAACGAACAATCAATGGCTCTTCCTGAGGTAAAAGACGTTCCCATATACGTTCAAAACAAGAAGGATAACTGCATATAGTCATGTTTAGATATTGATTATGTGAAGGGATTCGGCACTTTCCAATTGTTTTGTGTATCACATAAATTGGCATACCCTTCCAGTTCATCCAGTACATAGTTTATCTGCTCGATTCGATCATCAATAATCACAACAAAATAACGTTAATTTACCTGATGGAGGTACAGTGGGACTTGAATCGCGTCAGTCGGAGTGCGCACAGTCCAAGTGTGATTGCAAGCTTTTGTGGTCCATTCAATCCGAGCGTCTTGGTCATGAACACGATTCCACCATTGCGGTTCTTGTCGGAGAGTTGCAGAGAGCTTCGACATGGCCTGGTCTACTAGCTGACGAAATGACATATAGTCAGATACCGACCCTTGATACATCTGTTCAGATGTACACTAACAGTATGTGGGCTGTCCCATACACCATGATAAAGCCTCCCATTGACAAAAGGATGACGATATCCATGGTATTGGGGTCTTGTTCCACCAGGCATGTCTATGGGAGTGTATCATGGTGCACTCGAGGGTAGATTCTACAGCTATAAATTAGCCAGATAAAGCTCGCTTAAGATAAGATTGGTGAGCATGGTCTCAAGGTCAATTATTGATCACATACCAGCATTGATTCCACGAACTCTGCAGTGAGAGATTAGAAAAGACCAAAACGATACCCACCACGTAATTCAACAACCAATACCATGTGAACCAAACTTGGCCAACCTGACCCATCGGTTCACTGCGACCTCCTTCACTTAGGTATCCTCTGCAATCAATATCCAGATCAACGAACACTCTGAACAGGCTTTAAGAAGAGATATCGGGATAGCGACAAAGATGGTCTGTTCTCCATATTATAATCTCCATTTCCTTTGAATCATGATTGAAATTAGTCCAGTTCATGGCAAATCAAAATGTCCACATCCAGAGGTGTTCCATACTTCTTCAATAGCGAAACCAAAGAATCCAGTTGGAAGCCACCTGCTGGGCTTTCTCAAGAGCAGATCGAATCGCTTGCTGGAGCGGAATACCTCAGTGGCGGTGGCGCATCAGTTGTAGCAGACCCAAAAGTTCGAGCTAGTCATCTATTGGTGAAGCACAAAGATAGCCGGCGGCCATCTAGTTGGAAGGAAGTAGGTGCCTTTCCACCACCTTATCAATCACCTTCTGACTATGGTATCAGTCCAATATCACGCGTACCAAGGAGGAGGCAATCGAAATTCTCAGGGGATATCAAACTCAAATCAAAGACTCGGAGACATTCAGCACTCTCGCTGAAAAACATTCTGACTGCTCTTCGCACAGCAACCACGGCGATCTCGGTTGGTTCCAGCGAGGTCAGATGCAGAAGCCTTTCGAAGATGCTACGTACGCGTTACAAGTCGGACACATCAGTGATATCGTCAGCACAGACAGTGGGGTACATTTGATCATGAGGACTGGGTGAAGAATGAGCATTGGACAAAGGAAAGCCGAAGAGCAGTCAACATATCTGTACGTTACAAGGACTTGGCTCATTGTATCACAATTGGCATTTGCACTTTTGGAGCATGAGTGGAAGGATATGGATTCATCTCCGCGGGTCAGCTTATAGTATATCGCTTGGCTCGAAACCTGAGAGCTGTGTTCTCCATTTCAGTAAGTTCTGCATTTGCCGGAGTACACACGAATACCTTGTACGTGTAATTTCGAAGCGATTAGCTTTTCCCACTTCCTGGTCATTGCTTGAGGTAGCGACCGTCTTATTCCCGACCCTGAAAAAACTTGCCTTGAAGCCTTGACCTTTCCTCTACACTGTAGCCGTTGATTCAGCTGCTCTATTCGCCTTTGTAACGACAACCAAAGCAGAGCAGTGTCAAGAAAGAAGAGTGATTCGAAATGCAAACAGAAGCGTCGCTTATAGAACATGGCCTGGCCATGCTGCAGTCGTTTCCTCTGCCGATCATCATTTTTCTGGCTCCTCTGCTTTACTACTTGAGATTCGTTAGGAAGTTTAAATCCAGTGCACCAAGTATGTTTGTTCCTTGCCATCGATTCGACGTCATCTTATTTCTGTTTACAGAATCTGCAGTCAATGATTCGGGAGTCATTACCCCAGATTGTGGAGAGTTTGACATGTCAAACGTCCGCATCACTAAAATCTTGGTACACCCAATCAAGGTTAGTGACATGAACACCTCGCTGCATCATCACCAGCGTGTTCAAATGGTGGTTGTGCCTAACGTTGTGTGACATCCAGAGCTGCAAAGGCACCTCCGTTCGAGAAGCTAAATACACCGCAGAAGGACTAGAAGTAATTACATCTCAGCTTTTTTTACCCCTTCGGTTGCTTATATGTTATTGGTACCATCAGAATGACAGGAAGTGGTGCATCATTCGTGCGGACAATAATGCTGTACTGACAGCTCGTGAGGCTGGAACGGTATGTTCCACTATGGCCATTTGCGCAGTAGCGTACTGGCTGCGGATAGATCCATTGACGAGCGTATTCGCTAGACGGTACTTATCCACCCTCGCATCGTTTCGGACCTGTCGCCGGAGGGCGGCCGGCTTGAAGTGACACTGCCCAAGACATCGGGCTGTGAGGCCTTTTCAGTTCCGCTGAACCCCTCTGAAGCTACGCTCCAGAGTTGGAAGACGTAAGAACATCCACCGCGCGAGATTTCGCCGTCCGTACTGACTTCCGGGCATCTTAGTCTCGATGTCTCGCTATGGGGAAAATCTGATATCGAGGCTTTCATTTGCGAAAGTATTGATAGCCAGTCGCGCTCTCCATCCGCGATTCTATCAGAATTCCTTGGTTTATCCGTACATCTTGTGATGAAAGGTCCTCGCCCGCGGATATGTCCTCCTACCCTTAGATTTCCTAAGCTAGAGGCGCCATCGTATTTTCAGGACGGCTATCCGCTCCTCGTTGTGTCAGAAGAGAGCGTCGCGGCACTCCAAGACCGTATCAGGGGTATGGTTGGAGTCCAAGGAGTTGATGAGAAGTGGTCCAGTGACAAACTGTTGATAGAAAGGTGCGTCACCAGTTCGTTCCGGTCCGAGTCTTGACTGCCTGGTTTTTAATTCTTTGTGAATGTTGGAGATGTGCTAAACACGCTTATCCCATCTTCCACAGATTCAGACCGAATATAGTTTTCAAAGGCGCCGGGGCCCCATTCGCCGAAGACGTGCTGACAGAATTTGCCATCGATTCTCACCGCCCAGGTGATGCAATTGACAGTACGGCACCCATCATTCACCTCGTCTCCAAGTGCACTCGATGCCTGGTGCGAATCTCCGGTTTATGTCCCTTTTATAAATAAGACTGACCCGACCGGTGCGGCATTGGATTCACAGCTCCCAAACGTTGATACCGAGACAGGGATTCGGGATAAAGCCGTGCCGTACAAGGTCATGATGAAATTCCGCAGGGGCTTGGATCCTGAGAATATGAGCAAACCGTGTATGGGGTGTAACGGTGCGGTCACCGGAGATGGAGTCGTAAAAGTGGGCGATTGGGTACATGCTCTAAAATTCGGGCTTGTGTGATTAGTCGCATCGCGGTTGGGATTACGTGCACCGCTGGCCATATCTGTGGTATATATAGGCGATGGTGCGTGCGTTGATATAGTTATGCATACTTACTTTATGCCAGTCGAGATGGCAAGGGCGGAGGATTAGATATCTGTAATTTCCACACCCAATCTTATTAGGGACAAGCTTCTTCAACAAGACTTGCCGTTGTATCAATTCAGATCGATCAATCAAATGCGCCATGCTTAGTGCGGATGCTCTGGAGATCACAAAATGCTTGGTACTGCTTTTACAAGCACAAGGCGACTCGCAAGAGAAACTAGTTGTTACATCAATGGAATTTGATTGAGCGGTGCGTGGGATAGGTTGTCCATCGTAACTCTTCGGGTGGTGACAGCACGCAATCTCGTGGAAATATACTTGCGGGATGATCACGGGCTGACACAGCGCTGAAATGGTTTTGGACACCAGCGCTGTCTATCAAAAAAGACATATCCGCGCACTTGCGTTGAGGTGGAGATTTCATTTTGAGCGGCACCGGAAAAGATGTACAAGGGCACGATAAAGTCCGGCAAGGCACTCATGACCACATGTTGTCAATTGGTGGCGAAATATCAGGGGAAGAAGTTTGAGGAACCAGATGAGCCAAGGAAGCTGATCAGTGCCAGCCTCGAGCCCCATAACGTGTACCAAAGCTAGTGTGCAGGATATCGAGGAGGCAGCATGTAAATTGAGGACTAGCAGATGCTATACCTACCTAAGTACAAGCCTGTTATTATTATGTGCCACCTTTATGGTGGCGAAATTGGAGTGCCTTGGCCACGCGAGAGGGTTTCCTAATTGGGAAAATGTTCAGTTGCCGGATGGACGGATCCGTTTGAGTGGAACGGAATCCATGTCCCAACTTCAAGCCACCCGCCTTTAGCAATCTCTAATCCTCCCTTTATCTTTAACCACATCCTTTAATCCAGATCAGAGCTCAGCGGTCGAGTTCTGAGTTATGGCAATAGGAAAATGGAATCCTTTTGGCCAGCAAGTTCAAGTCACTCCAGACGACCCAGTAGTAAAGCCGTTGCCAATCCCATGCGCAGACGGAAAGCAATTTGGCCTAGAAAATGTATGTATAGTCCCCCCACTGCAAAATATTCATACAAGGTCTGATAGTGGACGTGATAAATAGTTTGGCAATACCTGGTGGGCGGCGCTACTATTCCCACAGCTCGAGTAACGCTGACATACATACCCACTGAAGTTATGCCAACTCTGTTCTTCAAGCCCTGTACTTTTGCAGTCCATTTCGAGAGTTAGTAATACAACATACAGATCCATACGGTACACTACAATCGATCTCCCCTCAACTCCCCGCTATCATCAATCCCGCATCACCGTCCGTCACAACGCCAACGCGCCGCAAACCAGAGCGAAAATCAACACAAGACTCAGCGCATCCAAATGGTATTGTACATCCTCCGACACCGCCCGTACCATCTTCCCCTCGAACTCTCTTCTCTGCCCTCCGCTCCCTGTATATCCACATTTCCCGGAATCCCGCCGAGAAAGGAACAATCGCACCGAAAGCCTTCATAGACAAACTCAAGGAATTAAACGAGGCCTTTAGAAACACAATGCATCAGGATGCCCATGAGTTTCTGAATTATTTACTAAATAGGATTGTCGAAGAGATGGAAGAGGAAAAGAAGCAGTTGCATGCTTCTGGAGATGATTGTGAGTGGATTCTTCAAACAAAATATGACATGATACAATCTATGCCCATAGTACCTAGTTCTTTGTCGTCATCGTTTACCTCACATCCCCCAGCTCCAACAACGGGCTCAACGTCGAGTAGTACCTCCCCTGGGGCGACATTTATTCACCAAATATTCGAGGGCGTACTTACAAGTGAAACTCGATGTTTAACTTGCGAGAACGTGAGTGTGTTCGGCGATCGTATGTTCTTTTTGTAATCAGCTCGTAATCACAGGTCTCCTCACGCGACGAATCATTCCTTGATCTATCCATCGATATCGAGCAAAACTCAAGTGTCACAGCTTGTCTCCGACAATTTAGTGCAAGTGAGATGCTATGCCAGAAGAACAAATTCTTCTGCGATGGATGCTGCGATTTACAAGAAGCAGAAAAGAGGTAATTCCACTCAATCGCAATATTACTGATCCGGTATTAATCTAGTCTCCGTAGAATGAAGATTAAGCGGCTACCTAACGTACTTGCTCTTCACCTCAAACGCTTCAAGTACCAGGAGGATGTCCAAAGGTATATTAAACTTACCTACCGGGTAGCCTTTCCCTTTGAGCTGCGGCTGTTCAACACCGTCGACGACGCACAAAACCCTGATCGCCTGTATGAATTGTTTGCTATCGTCGTTCATATCGGAAGGTACGTTCTTTCGGTGGCCGTTCATCCGCCACGTGTCTATCTTTGGATTAAGCTGACACGCACGCTTATCTCTCTGTCGGTGCAATAATTATAGTGGGCCAAACCACGGGCACTACGTGAGCATAATCAAGACACTGGGGACATGGCTCATATTCGACGATGAGACTGTGGACACGATTAAAGAATCCGATATTCCCAAGTACTTCGGGGAGGCCAATGCGGGCTCAGCCTACGTATTATATTACCAAGCCGCTGACCTTGACCTTACGTCGCTTGGGCTGCGACCACCGCCATCCGCAGGACCTACCATACAGCCGGAGCAAGAAGGCACTATAGATCAACATCTCACAACCGAGTCTCCCGATTGGCTACCACACAGCATACCGACACCTCCCGGTCTCACTGCGTCCTCAGAACGTACAGAAACACCTACACCACCTCCTGTTTCGCCTTCCGTACCACCTCAAATTTCGACTGTCGCGTCACCGTCGGAAGAATCGCCACGAAAATCCCCTTCACAGCTATCCAAGATAAATCTGGGTCCCCCTTCATCTACACCTACCTACCCTGCAACCGTTGGGCCTGGTTCGTCTCCAACTGCGAACTCCCCAGCCAAGAATAGTTTCTTCAGCTCGTTCCGAAATCCATCTCCCAAGGTATCCCACGATTCGAAACCCGCGTTGTCACCCGTCATAGTCTTTCCGAAAGGGGACAATGCGAGCCCTGAGTCTCTGCCAATCCTTCCACCCATTATCAACACAGATAAAGAATCAGAGAAGAAGCCTGGCAATTGGTTCCGACGAAAGAGTCTCAAGGGTTCTGTGAAACCACGACCGATGTCAGAGGCGACCGGCCACATACCGGCATTACCTCCAGATCTTTCAATCGGTGCTTCTTCTTCTCCTGCGCGGCTCCACACTGCCGGTGCAACTTCAAAGCAATCCAAAGATCTTGGTCCCCGTCGTCCGTCGGAGCCTGTTTTGGATCGAAGTTTCCCTACGCCTTTCACTTCGCGTCGACCAACAACTGCAGGTGGGCACAAAGTAACTGCATCGCAGGATAGGAGCATAAGAAGAGAGCCTTCGTCCCCTGCCCCGTTGAACGCAGCTGTACCAACATCCCCTCCCTCTGAATATCCTAGCCATTCCCGACCGCGACCTTTACCCTCTGTACCCTCGTCGCCACAATATTCTAATGGTTATACGCATTCGCCACCGTCAGCATATACACGCGGAAGTTCTGATTACGCTCGAACACGGAGACAACCACTTTCGGCAAATCACTTTGAGCGCTCGCCATCACCTCCTAGGATACCAGCAAGGCCATCCACTGCCGGCGGTGCCCTTGGCTCGAGACCTTCACGTCAAAATGAGCAGTCACTTCTACCCCCTCTGCCAATGAATGGCAGATTGCCTATTAGAGGGCATGATGAGAGATCTCCGGTTTCTCCTCATGCAGACCACGGTAGGACTAGAGCCAGGACGGAAGGTCCTAGCAGCGAGGAGAGTGGATCATCAAGACCCAAATCCGTACACGCATCAGCGGGTCTCAGCATTGGCGCTACTATTGGTGGGAACCATAGTTCGTCAACGAACGACAGCACTGTCAGCTCGAGCGCTTTCCCTGCAAGGCGAAAAATGAGCTTCACTGCGCCGCTTCTAGGTTTTGCGCGAAGAGACAAAGACAAACATAAAGAAAAAGAAAAGAAAACGTAACTTGTTGTATCCTCCCATCATCTTCTCCGCAACTCCCGCAATCCTTAGGATAACTGGACTTGCCTTGCTGTTTACCACTGTCTTCACTGTAGAGATCTGTTTCACATATCTTGTTAATCATCTTTATTACCTTCCTTTCCTCTATACCGCCTTTCTGTTTTAGTTTCGCCGCACTCATCTTTCGTGCAGGGTGGATCTGCTTTGATCATAGCTATTACCATGCAATAGTTGTTTATTCATACCTCACTAAATACATCTGTAATCTATTGTTTTTCCCGCATAAGATATGTCGAGCGAGCAAATAAGGTCGTATTACAGTTTTAGTGTCCAAAGCACACAAAGCAATTTCAGAGCAGCAAGATGATACAACAGCAATTGGGCTCAGATTTGTTGGAATATACATTTCATTCATCTGCGAGGAATGGTAAACTTCGAGTTATGTCTCATCACTAGGAGGGAGCTACAAGACTTACAATTCAAGCATGCGATCGTCCGCGAGGGCGAGTGGCAAGCGTTGCCCACTCAATGCTGACAAACCCGAGTCAACGATAAACTTCCAATGTGGATCGGTGGAAACTTACTTTCATGGGGAGCCTTTGCCATATCGACGACATGAATAGAGGGATCATTCGCTTGCGCAAAGAAAATACGGCCAATGGTCTCGTCCCAAGCGATAGCTAAAACCCCTTGCTTCAGACGATTTCGAAGTTCAGGGGCTATTTGAATCCTGGCAAAGGAATCACTACGTGGTATGTATCGTTTCCTCCGGATGCTTGTCAACAAGTCTCCTCTGGGCATATCTGAAGCATCACAACTTGAGCAATAGCTGAAGAGATGATTCACAGGGGGATTGTCGGTGCGGTCTTCGCGGTTCGTGAGACAAATGAGAGTGCGGTGTATTCCAGGCAGAGCGAATGCTCTTCCAGCGTCGGTCGTACGGAACACGCTTGGCATACTTGGTATGCAGTTGAAAAGGTCGTAGTGCGGTATTGACGGATTCAGCAGAATTGCAGGTGATGTAGGTGGTATAGTGAAAGCGCAGAGGGCAATGTTTCGACGCATGCGATAGAATATATGTATCTGTGGAGGAGGATAGGCCGAGTCATATGTCGTTGCGGTTGCTTCGGAGGGGTCACTGATTTGTACGTCCTCGATATCATTCACATCGCAAAAACAGCTGTCATCGGGGTAACATTCCTCGGATTCGGTATCTCCGGGATATGGGATCTGGAACATGCCCAATGATACCCTTCCTATCGGCTGGAGCGGAGGTGCGCCAGGAGGAGGTGCACCAGGGGGCGGCGGTGACTGAATAGTGCGGATAACAAGCACTTGGTCTTGGTGGGGGAGGAGTCGAAAATTGCACAATATATGTTCCTATAAATAAGGCGCTCACAAAATTGAAATTATATGCTGAACACAGAAGGAATACCTGCGAGGCATAAAATACGTGAGGTGCGCATATTAGATGGGACACCAATCCTCTACAAGTCAACTCCTTGAAAATGATTTTGTTGGGAAATTTCGCGACAGCCATGTTCGGGATGCCTTCAATGTCTGCGAGATCAATTTGTCCGAACTCAGAAGAGCTACGAAGGACGGAGAGAAGTCGGAAAGGCGGTTCTTGGGAATTCGCGAATTCAAAGAATTGCGTGGAACCAGGAGGAAATCGAGGATTTGCCAATGTATCAAGGGCCTTTAACGAGATGCTCAAACATGTGCATACGTATTGGAGAGGTACTGGAGAATCAATATGATGTCTGTGATTGTTATGTCCGGAGCTGAATAATGATGGATCAACGCTATCCTTACAGGTTAGCAAAGATCGGGACACCGTGGTCGATAAACGCACGTCGTCCGCCCTTTATAACCAGGGGATATTCTTCGGCGAATATAAGCAATCGCAATACATGGCGTGCCTTCAATGATCATATACTTGGCTCTTAGATTGTAAGCCTTCTGCTTGACTGGGGTCTCTGCTAGAGGCACCACGCCTCCGATTCGATGGTCGAGAGCATAAACTACCAAGGAGTAGTGTGTCCTAGCAGGATTGCAAACAGAGGCCACAAGATATTTGCCCCCTGGAAGGACGACCATTGATAGTATTTGACGGTGGGCCCAGAAGCTTTCCATTGTTGACGCTTGTGGGATCGAAGAACTCCAGTTTGCGTGAAGAGTAATAGCCCGAGTAACTAGCCGTTCAGCCTCGAAAGATGACATACATTCTAAAGAATGACGAAAAGATGGCGGTAGCGGAGGTGCATTCGAGCCTATGCGTTTGAGGAATCGTTTCCATATGATACCGTGGTGTGTAAGATTATAATATAGTTTGCTAACCTAGCGCACATGTAATGAGTGGTCTCGCGCAATATATTGTATAACTCACCTGGCGCAAAGATAATATATCTTCTATTGCGAGATGGACAAAGACGTGATCCACCAGAACATCATCTGAGAGCGTGCTTAAGCATGGTAATCCATCGAGAAACATCCGAGCATCCCATGCTCCAGGTATGCGCATCTCGTTGAGTGACCAGTAATTACGGGGGAACGAGGGAGAAAACGTAGGTAGAAAAGGATGAGTCCGGGAATAAAAAACTGAGTTGGTCCATATTTACGATACGAATGTCTTGTTTTCTGAGTGCTGAAACATAGCACCCCAAGATTACCTTGTATTCTACCCGCGCCGCTAAGCAACGCCATCAACGACTTGGACAAGAACAGGCGAAATAAAATGGCTGGTTTATAAATTCGTGGTGACAGTTTATACCAAAGGACAACACCTTCCTAAAGAAGACTGCACATGAATTGCAATGTTTGTCACGTGATATTGAATCAACCTCGACGAACCCGAACTGCATCTGCGACATACAACAGGAAACATCCAAAATTCCGCTATTTTACACAATAATTACTTCGGAGCGATTCATCATGGAAGGGGATCTAATCGGACACTTTAATAACCAGTTTTCCAGTCGTTTTTCCACCAGTAAGGTCTTTCTGTGCCTGTTGAACGCCTTCAGTTGTGAAAGGGTATTCCTTGAAGACTTGCGTTCGCAATGTGCCATCGGATAGCAGGCTGAATAGCTTATGAGAATAATAAAGGACTTCGCTCGGCGTATATGTATAGTTGTTCAACCTAGATAGATCCAATTAATATGCTAAATTCGAGAGGTTTCATTAACGTACGTGGGCCGCAGAAGTTTAATGTTTTTCGCCACCAATTTCAAAGGAGGGAAAGGAGGAACGGCCCCAGAAGCATTTCCGACCGATACAAGCGTTCCTTTCCGTCGGATCATCTCGAAATTCGAGTCGAAGCTGTGAAAGTTGTTTTGTTGATTCTGAATGATCAAGACAACTCAAAATTACTCACGTATCTTTCCCGACACCGTCAAAGATCGCATGGACACCCTCTCCATTCGTGAGCTCCAAGACTCTAGCAACTGTGTTCTCATTCTTGTACAGGATAACATGATCGGCCCCGTTTGCTTTCGCTAATTCCGCCTTCTCAGGGGTGGAAGTGGTGCCAATCACGGTCGCACCCCGAGATTTCGCCAGTTGGGCCATTAAAAGCCCGAGACCACCTGCGACGGTGTGTATGAGGATAGTATCTCCCTTTTGCACGTTGTAAGCCTCTTCCATGAATGATACTGCTGTGACACCCTGAATGAGGGCAGACGCTGCTGTCAGGGTTGACACGGAATCCGGGATAGGGTAAACGGTTTTCCATGGAACAGAGATGTACTCTGCATGGGTACTCAACAAGTCCTAAAATCGTGTTGCCTTGAGCCTCTGTGTAGTTGGAGCATGCGTTATGCCTACCACTGCGACCCTGGATCCTTCCTTGTAGCCTCGTTTTTGATAATCCGGGTCATTCAAGACTGCCTCGTCTGTGGGGAGACCAACGACAGTGCCAGCCGTTTCCTTTCCAAGAACAAAAGGAAACGAGGATACAGGGTATACTCCTTGCCTGCCCAAAAAACTAAGTAAATAAAGAGATTTGTGTGGTACAAAAGTTGACTAAATCACCTGTAGTAAGTATCGATGAAGTTGATACCCAGGTATTGTACCTAAAATGGTCCAACAAGCATAAATTCAACTGAGTGGGTCGAGGTTGATGACAAACATGCCTTTATAACGAGGTGACCTGGTGCGATCTTTGGGAATGGGATAGAAATCTTCTCAAGAACATCAAATCCACCAGTTTTCGAGATAGCGATTGCTGAAATTGTGGAGGGATACGACATCCTTATGCTCGTTGAGAACTGGCGCGCGATTGAACTGAGTCGGGTGAAAGGCAGCATACCTATTTATAACAGTGGGAATGAAAGAGACTCGGAAGCTTGAGATCGAACAGTGAGATAATCTGCGGTTCTAGGGGAAAATATGAATTTTGAAGAGAAGACCACAGAGCTCATATAGCCACCCAAGGCCGAAGCAGTTAGTAAGCCTGAGGGGGCGATCTTATGATCATCAATTGATCGATAGTATAATGATAGTTGTCATACCCATAACGGAAGGCCGTACCGCCGTGATCCCATACTACACACTAACCATCGTCAACAAAATGTAAAGTACAAATCGTGTCACAATAACAACTTCTTTGCAACTGGGTATAAAGTTACAGACCTATATGCATCGTATAATGAGGCGGTATTATATTCATGGTGCAACATCCGTGAAAGCTTGTATAAGGATCGAGTAGATCAGACGAGCTTGCTCCTCCTGTTGTACCATGCCAGGTCGCTGCTCTCTGAGAGCGTCGATTTCCTGCACAACAAGATCGTTTTGTTGCTCATTGGGAATGCATCCAAGGGGGGACGGAGGGAGAGAAAATGGTGGCGTAGGATCGGAGGGAAGAGGCAATGTAGATTCAGAGAGTAACAGATATGCTCGAAGAAGGGACGAAAGTGCAATGAATGCGCCAGTACGCCCAACGCCGGCAGAGCAATTCACCATGATTGGAGGATCAGGGTCCTGGTCTACAACCCCGTTTCTATTGACCCGATCGACAAGGCGTGTAAAAGAAAGTAGACTGGCTTGATCCTCTGACTGGGGTACTCCATGATCGGGCCAAGCGCCATAAAGCATATGCGTAAACACTACTGGTTCTTCGTGGCGTCCATTTGGAGAGGAAATAGGATGGATGGATATTTTGCTTTGCAAACACTGTGAATCAGTGATGATGTGACTCTCAATAAGAGTGACTTTCAATGGGGGTGCATTGCAACCAGGTTCAGGTGGAGCAACCATTGATTGTCCGGGTACGGAAGGAAAATACGCGTGTGCCTTTTGGCGGCCACTCTCGAAATTCTGTGTGAGCTGGACAACAGTGCGTACCCTGCCAGATGATGTGCGAGAATCTGACGATGTTGCTAGGGGTTGCATGAGAGCACTGAGGAAAGTATGGGCAGTGGGTGGTAGTGGAGCCTGTGTAGCAATCCAGAGCTTTCCACCATATAATTCCCTCACCCAACTCGCGTTGAGATAACGTCCTTGCCCTACGATGACGCGTGTGCGATCATACGGCGCGATATCTGAATAGCGATTCGCGTAGTAGTGATCTGGATGATACCCCGCCAAAACTGAATAATGAGCATCTGATTGTGATTTCCCCGTTGTTGGATTACGCGTCGTTGCATTTGCTTCTTGGAGAGAATTATCGCGAGCTCTTTTTCTAGATTTCTCTCGTTTTGCCAAAACTGCCCATGCATTTTTGATGTTGTATGCACGAAGCCATACTGGAAGAGATGTGGCGTTATTGTTCATTTTGTGGTTGAAGAGGGACGTGATTTTCCTTGTCATGGAAAGATAAACATCCTGTAACTTGCTGTGGTGGTCCGCCATGGGATAAAGTTCCCACGATAAATGATCGTGTTGCGATGTAAACATGTTGTTTTGACGCTTTCCCAAATCCTGATGGGAGAAACTGAACTCCGTTCGCTAATCGATGCGGGCACAAGGATTAAGTATGTTCTGATTGAGATGAAATATCCGTACTTATCGTCTCGCATCAAGGGTCAGCTCCACACTAGATAAGTCCGTTGGAAAGAAATGTCTTGTCGATGACAATCTAGAGACATGCTGGACATCACAGCAGGTAAGTTAGCTTTGTTCTGCCCGCATAATTTATCTAAATGTCTCGCTGCAGGGTCTTCCACAATACATCCAACTTACTTTCTCTACCCCAATGATACCGAAGCGCATCACTATAACTTTCCAAGGAGGCTTCGTCGGAACAAAATGCTCCGTACATGTCTCCAGCACCTCTGATACCCCTCAATGGGTGATGTTGTCACAGCTATATCCAGAAGATGTTAACCGTCGCCAAACATTCGAGTTGTCTTCAGAAAAAGACATAATGGAAGCAGGTGTCCTTTGCATGAAACTTGTATTTGCAGAAAGTTCTGATTTCTTCGGGAGGATCACTGTGTATGAATTGAAAGTAGAAGGATACAATACCTGAACTTTTCCTTTCGATCGAAATCCCTTGTTCGGTTACAAGCTTTCCACCCGATCTACAAAAACCGTATTACAACAGTGAGATCAACAGCCCGTATTGCATGAGAGCAGAGTTCTCTTTCGAACGGGAGCAATGGCCGGCACGGACGCGTCCATATAACACAGGGATATCGTCGATTCAAACATAACCGAAGACGCCAAAAAGTTGGCACCATATTACAGCTCAGGCTTGTGCAATGCGAATGAAATGTAATCTAAACACCGATATCCTATTAACTTAGCATCAAACACCGTGATTTACTTTCCTAATCGCATTTGAGCGCCAGAAAATTCGTCTAAAGCTCGGCAGAATGCTGTTTCATCGAGCAGAATGACTTTGGGACTACTGAAGAGAGATGACCAAGTGGTTGGAGTATCTATATGAGTGCGACTGACCGATTGATGAGCAATGATACAACTACGTTACACGGTTTTACACAATTAACTTACTGCATCTCGCTCAGAGTGATTTGCCATGGTGGGTATCCGTGAAGTTTAAGAGGAGGGCGTGGACACCGTATAGGAGATATATGGTGGATAATAATAAATTCTGGAGATGGCAACCCTCCTGGTAGAGAACAAATATTCAGAAATACGTGTCAATGGTGCCATACACAATCATACCTTCTAGGATAGCATTCAGTTCAGGAACCGATAGTTCATAGTCGCTCGTAGCAAGTGCAGATTTTCTCTTTAGGATTTCCTTTTGTATGAGGGCTTGAGCAACAGAGTTTATTGCTGGTTTTGATGACTCGTGTGAGATAAGATGTAGTGTCAATTGTTTGGCTTGGGGTTCTTTGCCTTGACAGGTGTCAGCGATGATACGCGGAAGCATACATATGAGGAGCTTTACGCGGTGAACGTTTGCGAACAGCAATATTGCGACGCTTAACAGGATTTGTATGCGGCCGGTCTTTTGAAGGGCGAATAGTCACGACATTTAGATCTATTGGCAACTTCGCAAGGTCGGGGGAATTGCTTCTTGACACGGAATGTTCTGAAAGAGGAGGCGTTAACGGATACTCGACCTCTGATTCAGTACTATCATCCTCGAATGATTCTTCAAGGGTTAGCATGTGGTCTCGGATAGTTCCTGAACACTTCATAAGAACGCCTGGGGCAATATAGTCAGAACTGACTGGTGGGATTAATCAGGAGAACAGTACCTTCTGCGTCGTACGCCGTCAAGGTCTTGATACCCGTGGCGCGACACCAGGCAATGGTCCTCTGAAGGCATTCTAAAAACGCGCGTTCCGTTTCGGCTGCGTCGGTTCGACCATCGGAAACCAGAAGGAGAGACAAATGCGATGGTATTTTTTTACGATGAGCGGTCAATGGTTGAGGTTGAGGACGACGAATCCTTTCGACAAAAGATGCTACAATTACTATCGCAGTGTATAGGAAATGAAGGATACGAAGGGCCCAGGACGCCAGCATCAGAAGGAAAGGATTAATTGCTGCGGTGTAGAGCCAAGTTTCAACTGCATATCCCAATTGCTTACGTGATCGAGGTCTACGTGTTATACTATCCTCATATTATTGGCAGCGAAAACGAGTACAGGTACGAAAAGTGTCCAGATATATCTAAATCACAAAATATCAGGCTCATCTTGCTGGATACCCTTCTTAATCTTAAGCAAGATCGCGGTCTTCCAGTTATCCAAGTTGGTAATCTTATCGTACTCGACCACGGCTCCGGTGAACATTTCTTGATCACCAGCGTCAATGGATTCGATGAGAACATTAAGGAACTTGCACTCTCGCGTGTTGGTGAAGGAGGTGTCTTGAGATGAATATTTGGCGATACTTCGTTTTGCCGTCACAACATCCTGCTACAAGTTAGTAAAGAAAGCGGAGAAACAACGATTTCCCCTACCTTCATTGCGAGTGCACAGAGACATGACTTCAGCCAGTACTCCTTGACGCTGTACTTCGTCAGGGCAGATGTAAGCGAATGATCAGCAACCTGCTCGTAGAGCGCGATTGCTTGAGGGAACTCCCCGATCTCTCCATGGAGGTCTGCGGCATCCTTAAAGCATCCATTTGCAGTGCTGAATAGAATGTTATGATGGTCGACAATGATGATGGACATATCACACGCACGCAACAGCATCTTCCTGCGAATACCAATTGCCAGCACGTTCCAAGCTCTCGCAAGCCTTGTGGAGATCATTCATTTCATGGCGGTATATTTGGGCGATGTCTTTCTCTCTATCCGCAGCCTGGCGGAAACGGCCGCTTTTAGTTAGATGCGATATCGTTTGACCCAATGCTTGGATGGCCACTGCGGAGCGTTGTCACGACTGGATACGCAATTCAAGGCAAGGCATTAACTCACGATCGGGATATCCTCTCTTGTATGCTTTGGCAGCGTTCCACCAGGCATTGGAAGCTTCATTTACTTCTTTACACTGTTCTCGACACTCAGCTTCCCTGGCAAACGAATCACCAGCTTCTCTAAACGAGTTCTCAAGCTTGAAAGCATTGGCTGCTTGCTGGTAAAGGTCGCCAGCTTCTTCATATTTTGTAGAGGAGGAGGAAAACCATCCTGTAGATGAATTTGCCTTCTTGTCAGCTTTCTCTGACAGAACTTGAGCTGGTGATTTGGATGGCATGGTGGTAAAGAACAAGACACTTGCTTTCGTTCAGCCACACACAGCTAATTTGGCTCAGCCGCAGTTGGAGCTTGAACTTAGCACTTCTTATTTGACCATGTCTGCACTCCCGCTCGACGATATACGCACTCTATCAGAAAAGCATGAAAAACCATCGAAGCTGAAATTCCAGTATGGTACTGCAGGTTTCAGAACTCTGTGCGTCCTCTAAAGATCGCGTGTTGTGTGTTTCATCTAAACACGAAATCAGGGGAGAGACCCTTGATTCCGTGCTCTTCAGAGTCGGTATTTTGGCTGCTCTGAGGAGCAAGAAGCTGGACGGTAAAACGATTGGTGTTATGGTAACAGCTTCGCACAACCCAGAACCTGTAAGCCACATATATGCTGTCAAATATGATCACTCAAGTACTTGCTTCACCAGGATAATGGCGTGAAGCTCGTTGATCCCCGCGGAGAAATGCTAGAATCGGCCTGGGAAGGTCATGCTACAGTGCTGGCCAACGCGCCTACCACCGATGCGCTTTTAAGTGCCCTCGATGAGTTCATCAAAACATGCAAGATAGACCTTTCAAAACCTGCCAGAGTCGTATTCGCGCGCGACACGCGTCCGTCTGGCCCAAAACTCATAGAAGCACTTGTCGATGGTCTCAAGGCTATTGGCGCCGAGTACAGAGATGCAGGGGTGACCACTACGCCTGTTCTTCATTATCTAGTTCGGGCCATCAATACTAAGGGAACTAAGGAAGCATACGGTGAAGACACCGAAGATGGATACCTAACCAAACTCAGCGATGCATTCAAGAAACTCATTGTGAGTGCATTTGTTTCTACACGGCTTTTTGTCACCTATTTCTCTGGTGTAACTTAAGGGCGGGAAAGCTATACCATCACCGTTGTTGATCGACTGCGCCAACGGCGTTGGGGCGCCGATTGCCACTAAACTCATCAGCTATCTCAAGGACAGCATTCCGATCAAATTGACGAATACCGATATCGATACCAAGGGAGCGCTCAATCATGCTTGTGGCGCTGACTTTGTCAAAACATCTCAGAAACTGCCTCCTTCCCTCGTCTCTGTCCTACAACCCGGGGAACGCGCGTGCAGTCTTGATGGTGACGCCGATCGGCTGATCTATTATTATCTAGACGATAGAGGCCAATTCCACATGCTCGATGGGGACAAAATTACTGCATTGGTTGCCAACTTTATCGTCGAATTAGTCAAGGCGGCTGGTCTTGACGATCAAATCAAAGTTGGTGCTGTCCAGACTGCGTACGCTAATGGCAGCTCCACCAAATACTTGACCGAGGTGAGGTCTGATGCTGATCATGCATTGATGCATATAAATAAAATAATGTTCTCAGCGCCTTCCTGTCAAATGCGTATCTACTGGAGTGAAACACCTGCACCATGCCGCGGAACATTATGACATCGGTGTTTACTTTGAGGCCAATGGTCATGGCACAGTACTATTCTCGCAGCCTACACAGGATCGAGTTGCCGAGCACAAACCTTCTACCCCCGCCCAGTCTACTGCCCTCAATCACCTCAGCAACCTCATTAATCTCATCAACCAAACGGTCGGAGATGCCCTGTCTGACATGCTACTTGTGGAAGTCGTTCTCGCCCACAAGTCCTACAGTGGCGTCGAATGGGACTCGCTGTATTCCGATTTACCGAACCGTTTGGTGAAGGTCGTCGTTGGAGATCGTAACTCATTTACAACCGCAGATGCCGAGCGCCGATTGGTCAGCCCACCAGGACTGCAGGGCAAGATTGACGAGCTTGTACGTCGATACGATGGGGGACGGTCGTTTGTGAGACCGAGTGGAACGGAGGATGTTGTCAGAGTGTACGCGGAAGCCGTCATCAAGTCACAAGCCGATGGTAATGTATTTCCCCATCGGACGCGTCGTGGTTCTGACTCAGTGTTCACAGAGCTTGCCTTCCGTGTGGCCGGATTGGTATTTGATGAAGCTGGAGGAGACCCATCGCAGAGACCAAAGGAATTCTTGTAATAAATATCTGGCATTCATGGACGGACGTTATCACTGTAGCTTTCGTTTTGTACTTTTGAGAATATTCCCGTATTGGAGAAAGAGAAGTGGAAATCAAAAGATGTATTTTTCAATTTCGATGAGCTGTCGGTCATATCCGGATTATACCGATGGCCGATTTTCCAGGTGGTGAACTTGACTTGTCATAGCACACAACCGAAGACGTAATCTCGAGCCATAGTTGCGTCCATGCTTGAAAGGCGTTTTGGATTATTGTCGCAATGACTCTAGTTCTCATTGACTCCGTTCAACCTCCATTCCAATCGTATATGCACTTTGGAAAGCTAAATCTTTAAATTTTAAAGCATTAGCACTCTAATATCAGTCAGCTTCGCCAACATGTGTCGGTTCGTCATCTATAAAGGCACCTCGCCCGTCCAACTCTCACATGTGAGTCGCCAATATTGCTTCTATCTTTTTGTAGGCATACTCAAAATACCTCGACTTCCAGCTGCTTACCCGCCCATGCCATTCCATTATAAATCAAGCTTTCGACTCGCGATTACGCCTGGATCGTCGAAGACCGATCAATGGTGATGGATTTGGTGTTGGTTAGTTAGCTGCATTATCGGTCGCCGACACACTAAGTGATAACTCATTCACAGGGTGGTACGACTCTGTCTATGACGAGGAACTCGGCAGTCAACCTTGCATATTTACTTCGGTGACGCCAGTAAGCCCAACATTGGTTTGCCAGTGTGAACTAAATATAGAGGCGATGATTAGGCATGGAACAATGCCAATCTAATACGACTAGCAGAAAAGATCAAATCTCCTCTTGTATTGTAAGTATCCTCAGATAGTCTGTTTTGACCCTCATGGAATCCCTCGTCATGCAGCGCGCATGTACGTGCCACTACAGCCGGCTCTCTGTCCTTGGACAACTGTCATCCCTTTGTGTTCGGAAAACTTATGGTAGTGATCCTCATATACCTCATAAAAACTTTCCATCTCACTCAATAGTTTATGCATAATGGTGGTATTGCGGACTTCCACCTCATCAAACGGAGGCTACAAACAGCATTGACCGACGAAATATTCAACGTGGTCCAAGGCAACACAGGTATGCTACTACCTATCTATTAGTGAGATGTTCTGATTTTCTGCATAGACTCTGAATGGGCATTTGGTCTATTTCTTGCACAGGTTCGGCATTGATCATCCATCTTGCGCCTCGCATTGACCTCTTTCTCAGCTACCTAACCCGAACGCCAAATGTTTCCCACCAGAAGTTTTGAAACGAGCTATGCTCGATACCATTGCTACTTTGAATACCTATGCCGAAGACGCTGGGATCACCGAGGCATGTCACGCTTCATTTCTTATTCTCGTGTCTAACCTGTCAAACCACAGCCGAGTTTGATGAATTTTTGTGTTACTGATGGAGAATCTGTGGTCGCTACACGGTACATTTCATCTCGACACGACGAGGCAGCATCTTTGGTTCGTGATTTTTAGCTATGCTTATCCTTATTGTTTAATTCCCTGGTTAGTGGTTCTCGTCTGGTACCACATTCAGTGAATACGCCAAGGGCGGTCATTACAAGATGTCCAAAGCTGATAAACGAGAGAATATCATTATGGTGAGCCCAATAGAGCCTTGTCGAGCTGAAAAAGGATAAATGATCCCTTTGTAGATTGCGAGTGAACCATTGACTTTCGAAAAAGGTACGCCCCTTTGATTATCACACTTATCGTACCTAACTTCTCCCATAGCGGATTGGATGGAGATCAGAACAAACAGCATGGCAGTAATTACTCCCAAGATGAACCTTCTTCAGATTCCCATCATCGACAAATTCTATGTTCCGCCTTCAGACCCAGCCTCGCTCAATCGAGGTACCGACTTTGCGGCCGCCAAAGGTTTACTCAGTCCTCGGAGAGCTTTGGCCCCAGTTCAAGTCCGAGATAACACGCCAGCAATCTCGATCTGACCAAGTCCCATGCTGTCCGCAGCTTCCAATTCCGCCCTTCTCTTCGATTTGCATACATACCTCCTTTAATGATTTCTTGGAAAATACCAATGTTCTGTTGTTCAAGTTATCAGATTGTATTCTGTTAGATGTATTTTTTTCGGATAAGGACGATGGATATAATGTGTACCTTGAGCTTGACGCGTTCTATACCTAGTTCTTTGTTGACAGTTTCAATTGTGCGTGGCACGGCCCATGTGGCAAAGTGTAGGTTTGTGAACTTGATTCAGCAACCCAAGCCCAACCACGCAAAAGCTCCCTCACATTTGACCACTGCTCTGTCACTCCATGAGGAGTTAAGCAGGGTTATCGGGGGGAATGAGTACATGGATATTGTGGAGTGCTCTGTCTCATACAGCTAGGCATGTCTGATTCAACTTCCTCTTATTCAATAGACTTCAATGACCAGGAATTTACAGACTCTCCACTGCTCTTCAGATACTGATTTTCTTACCATTGACTCTTGCAACACTTTCTACGCCTGCATTCCTCCTGCTTTCTCTCCTGCTATCTGCACATTCGCTCATTCATGGAACCCTTATCCTTCTTTGGGGCTCACAAGCTCTATCGGTCATGCAGGTCCCAATGCACCCTTTTCTCCTCCTCGTGTCCTTCAATGCCTTTTCACATTCTATACACCCGTGGCTTCTGACTGCAGTGAGCTGGTGGGGAAAGATTCTAACATTCTCTGGACCTTCGTACGTCGCAATGGAAGGACTATCCAGCCTCCTCGTCGCGCAAAAGGCTGGTCAGATTGGCAAAGAACTGGCGGATGAAGCTGAAAGTTATCAGCTTGCGATTTTGATTGCTTCTGCTGCTGCCTATGTCATCTCAGCCTGGGTAATAGTGGTGGTGCGTTACTGAAATGCATATCTTGGACTTGTTGATTAAACTTTTGGAAGGCCTATCCTGCTGCCGCTTCGTCGCCATTGTCCTCTACGCTGCTGGGAGTGGCACTTACTGCTTTCCTATTTCTTACGGTTATTGGCTTTCGTCTACGACGGACAAACATCATCGAATCATCTGGGCTGGCACTTTTTCTCGCGTACAATGTGTGGCTTTGTGGTTTTGATCAAAAATCCTTCTCAGATCCGGCATCATCTTAGTGTGTGTTTTCGCTTGCATTGACGCTCATCGCTGATCGTAGGCCCTTACAGCGCACCCTTGCTTTCCAATATTCTTCCACATCTGCAGACTCTTGTTAATTTCATTACAAATACCTTGCCAAAACCAGTCCTGGTTGCGTTGCTTTATCGTCTCACAATACTACAATGTGCATCACGCATACTGCCCACCATTGGAGCTGACAGTTGGGAATCAGAAGAGGGAGTAGATGATGGCTGGGATGGCAGACCGGTAAAATCCCCTTTGCCAACCTTTTATCTTCAATCGAACTGATATAACGTCCTCGGAAGACTTCTATATTCACACGTATACTTCTGACTTACCGACAGTTGATATTCGTCATGGTATATTCGCATCTCCTCTGTGCGTGTCGTTACTTCCATGTTTGGCTAGCCACTGATCTCAAGGTTTCAGTGCTCGACCCATCTTCCCAGCGATGGTGGCGTTGGGCGAATGTCTTCTTTACACTTCTCCTTTGGTCGGTGGAGCTCTTCGTTGGTTCCGAGGATGATGAAATCACTGCGAAGTGGAAGATGGACTAGAAGCCCTGCCAATACCGGTTTATGTTGCCCTCACCACCGCTTTCTATATTCGGCACATTCGAGACAGGCACTGTGTCGATAGAATGATTCTATATAGCATTTGACTTACTCCCTAATCGAACTCCATTATGAATATCGTTTTCTGTGGTCCGACGGATGATATATGCTCGGACTTCAAGCTTGAATTTCACTCTCCCCCCTCTTAATAGTCCCTCTCCCATGTCTGCACCTTTTATTTCACCTACTCAAGAATTTGATCGTGGGCGACCAAGACCTCTTTGCAATTGCGGTGCAGAGACGGGATTCTACATAACCTCAACAGGCGGCTCGCTTGTTCAAACACTTCCGAACCGATGATGTATCTGTGTGGCGTGAGCTCTCGACGGCACCGAAGGCGAGTGGAGCCAGCGGCTGTGTTGCAAGTGCTGGTAAAAATCATTTCATTTCCATCATCGT
The DNA here is from genome assembly GCA_021014935.1 of Hygrophoropsis aurantiaca. Lineage (NCBI taxonomy): Eukaryota > Fungi > Basidiomycota > Agaricomycetes > Boletales > Hygrophoropsidaceae > Hygrophoropsis > Hygrophoropsis aurantiaca. The sequence continues at coordinate 111,507 of MU267591.1, forward strand.
TGATATCTTTCTAAGACTGCAAGAAGCTTAGATCTCTATCCATGCTACGCTATTATTGGATCGAATTTCATGTGTTATGCTGCTCCACTTGAAGGACAAACAAAAGCTGTGGATGAGCAAATCCGAAATCCGGTCAATCAACCTGAAATCAGCTATAAGTTACTTTGGGCTTTGAATGATTCCTGATTTGTGCCAAGTCCGTGCTGCGATAGCTGTAACTTGCAAAATGGTTATTTAATTTGACGAACACAATCGAGACGGTCGGATGTGATAATTGCATGTAGGTCTTGCTCGAATCATATTTCCATCACCACCAACCAATAAGGAATTTCAGCGGGGTATAGGTCCTTGAATATTCGCTGTCCTTCAGAAACTTCGGATTTCACGCCAGCGTTGATGGTGAACACTGAATTGTGTGTGACACTCTAAGTCTTAAGATCATGATGGTACACTCATAGCCCGGATGTTATAATAGTACCACAGTTTTAGCCATAGCGTTGCTATTTTCAGCTGTTGCTAGTGCTAAAGTACACGCTACGCCTTGCTGCAAACATATGCATGGCCCAACATGTGGAATTCGATGACATTGATCGGAAACGAACTGGACCCATATATCAATCGGGGCCGCGCGCTATTATCAGGAGCACGGCAGATCAGATAAATACATCAACACCGCATACTTTCACTTTCGGAGTTGATGAATGGACAACCGGGCGCTTGACTATTGGCATAAATACAGCGGTCCTGTGATTCTCCAACACGAAATCTTTCTCATCATTTTAGCTATAACATGACTAGTACCCTCAAAACTGCGTCATTCGAATTCGACGTTGCTTTGCCCAGAGCAGCGACGGAACCATTTCGGTCTAACCCAATCCCGCCGAAGAGGATTATTGTTTGTTGCGATGGGTGAGTTGTAACGTGGTGTAAACTGTCCTTCGTTATCTGACAAAACTGGTTTGCTCGTTAGAACATGGCAGGATGGGGTAGTTGTTGACGAACGCTGGAAATACACCAACGTTCTCGTGAGTATCGCATTTACTTAGTCACTAGCGCCGAATAATTAAGCGTGGGCTCAGAAACTATCTAGAGCACTTAATCATGTGGATGACCGAAGGTGGGTGATAGACGGAATGATCATCTGACTTGGATTCTGAATGACATGGTTTTTCAGGGAAACGCCGGTGGCACAGATTGTATTCTACCAAAGCGGTATAGGAAGTGCACATAACATCTATTCGGAATATGTCCAAGGTATGCATCTATAAATAAATGGAATTGTGACCATATGTGACCAAGCATCTTCAACTCTGTATAGGTGCTACGGGAGCATCCCTAGGTAAGTGCACATCTCTTTGGACATCAGAATGTTCGCTCACTACTTCCTGATGCAGTGGAGAAAGTACAAGAAGCATATGCATTCATTTCACAGTACGTGAATTGCGAATTACTCTCATTAGTTGGCAAAGCTTATATCATGTGTAGAAACTATCATCCCGGAGATGAAGTGAGTTGCTAGTGATCACTGTTTCCTTATAGCTAATAGGAACATCATAGATTTTCCTTTTTGGTTTCTCCAGAGTAAGCTCACAAACCGTATCATGTCAATAATACTCATCCGAGATAGGGTGCATACACCGCTCGCATGGTGGCTATGTTCATCGTTAGTGTGGTATCAAGTTACTCTTGCTCGGTTTTCTGATCGCTGTTTTATGACAGGGAGCAATCGGTGTCCTGGATCGCATGGATATGGACCACTTTGCTGACATCTTTCATATGTATCAAAAACTCGGAAAGCTCGACCCTAAAGATCCAAAAGATCAGCCAGGTTTGCAGCATTGTCATAAAAGAGTCACGCCTTGGTTTAATGATCCATGAATATTCAGTCATAGTGGATTTGACAGCAAAGCTCGCTCCCTGGACGTCTCATGAATCTCGCGGTAAAAAGAGAGCGGATTCTGATGATGATACATTCTCCATAAAGTATACTTTTGTCAATGAGTCGTGTTTTAGTATTCTGAATGTCTTTCTCAGATGCGTTGGCGTCTTCGATACCGTTGGTTCCGTGGGGTTACCAGAAGAAATCACCCACAAGTCGCCGTCTACAAAATCTATATTCGGGTTCCCCAATACTGAGCTTGGAGAGCATATAGAGCGTGCTTATCAAGCGTTGGCCATCAACGAAATTCGGAAGGACTTTGTGAGTTGCAGAATTCTAATAATCATGACATGTTACCAACTCGGTGTCTACAGGACTGTGCCAAGTTTCAGCAATCTCCAGGTGGATTCCGAAAGAACCAGATTCTGAAGCAGGTAATGTGATAGTTATTCTCATGATCTCTAGTTGATATCAAATTATTATAGTGCTGGTTCGCGGGATCTCACTCAGATGTATGTACCATCTTATAGTTATCTAACTTGAATACAGCATGCTGACCCTTTATGATTTAGATTGGAGGTGGCTGGAAAGATCACGATTTAGCTGATTACACTCTCGTTTGGATGGTGGTAAGAAAACTTGTATAACATGTGTGCATGCGTAGTGATTTTTGGATACACAGGCCCACATCGGCGATATGCTGTCCGTGGATCTCTCTTATATCGCTGGCTTACCAAAGCCAGTCGCACCCTGGGGACAACAGCCTCCACACAAGTAAGAATATCAACTTTATCGCTAGGCCACTACTCATTGGTGGATCATGTAGTCCCAAGACCGGAATATTCATGTTGGCTGAGTGTTGTCTGCGGACTCTCCCGACGAAAACTGACGATATTACGCACGAAACAATTCACCCGTCGGCAATGGAACAAAAGAATATAGTACCACAACTCAAGGCAAATGTCAAGGCCAACCCTTCCCTGGTGTGTCAACTACTGCCTTTGGAAGAGGAGCTCCGGAAGAATTGGTCGCACATCCCAGGCCAGGCTCCCTCGCCAATGTCACAAGGAGCTGTCCAAGTCCAAACAGCAACAGCCGGAAAGACAACTTTCTTATGGAGCACAACAAAGGAAGCTGTTAGTATCGGTTCGTCCCTGGGCTCGCAGGTTATCAGGAAAGTGCAGACGAGGGTACCTATTTCAACTACGGATTGGCTACACAGCCTGGCGCACGAGAGTAATGTCGGCGCTGTTTTGAAGGAATATGCTTCATATAATGGGAAACTGTAAGGGATCTGGGATGGGCAATAGGTATATATTGTACTTTATTCATTTTCTATGTCAGGCAATATGTATTGGATCAGGATATTTTCCGAGGAGATCATTTGCGAATTGTAAGCCATGTTGGTGAGCATGAGCGTGGGAATGCGTTTCAAGCTTGTGAGTTTCCCTGCTTGCTTCCGTTCGATCATTGTCACGAACTTTTAATGTCGCGTTAAGCTCATGGTAGGCTGTCGAGCCTGCCGCAAGGCAATGCTGGTTATTCTTTATCATTTATATAAACTAACCTGCTCTGTGAATTGCAGAAATCAATCCTGGCTTTCCTTTCTACTCTCTCGCTCCCATGTCTGCTCCGCATAACATATCCGATACCGCCTCTGCGCAAGGGGTGATGGAAGACGATGATATCTATCGAGGTGAGGCCCCAGTGCCTCCGAGACCCTCTTCTCCTTCGGAATCAATAGCGTCTACTTCATCCTCGTCTTCTTCCGGATCCTTCATTACTGGTGGCCGAATTGGTGCTCTTGCTGCAGTCGTAGAGCATGCTATTTCGCGGTGGGCGCGAAGAAGTTCTTCTCCATCCTCTTCCTCGTCAACTACATCGTCCCGATCAACCTCGTCCCTTCGCTCTTCCATATTTACATTGTCTCGATCTCGGCGGGGCCGAAGACGCAAGCGCCGATCGAGTTCTGCCAATCTTCATTCTACCGCTTCCGAGAGGGATATAGCCGCCCGTCTCAGAGCTAGGCAAGAGTCGAGACAGATACCCCGCGAATTCACATTATACCTTCCCCCAGCTCTCAGCCCTGACAGCGCACAGCTATCTTCGCTTTCGTCTACTCAACCCAAAGAGTACATTTCACTGTCTTCCTCACTACCACTCATACTTAGCCAGCTGGAGACAGCTTTGAAGAAGCCTTCCAAAACTCGTAGAAACCGAGAGAAGTCGCGACAGCAAAGCACTCAGACTACTTCTACCCAGCATCAGGATTATATGTTACCTGACTCCTTCAAGGCCCCGAGCCGTCCTGCTTCGTTCACCGATTTAGCGGCCTTTCGCACGTCTAGGAAGGGGAAACAAAGGGAAACACCACAACCGCCCAATTCCCAGATACCACCCAAAATATCAATTTTTGGTGCAGCGCACGAAGCACGAAGAGCTCCCAAGGCGTGGTGGCTTGATGTAGCGAGCCCCACATGGGACGATATGCGTTCCATTGGCCAGGTAGGACCGAATTCATGTTTGACGACCTTTTCATTGATCCTATTCGCAGCTTCTTCACCTGCATCCACTCACCCTCGAAGACATCCTCCAACAAGAACCGCGCGAAAAACTAGAAGTATTTCCCAAACTCGGTTATTATTTTGTTGTGTTTCGGGCATTGGAAAGTCATGCAGCTCGAGAACGTTATCGGCATAATTCAATAGAGACCAATAGTTTATTAAATGACGAAGGGGCTATTGGTGAGGCTAATGTATACCTAGTCGTATTCCGGGAAGGCATCTGCACGGTAAGAGGATTATAAGGTAATGTTTCTTTCTCTCACTGACGCAATTGCATAGTTCCACTTCACGGACATCTCAGGTAAGGCATGAAATGTAGTTTGAGAACTTCCAATTCAATATCTGGTACAGAACATATTGATAGAGTACGGAACAGAGTCAAGCTCCTCCAAGACAGTTTCCACATGTCGTCAGGTGTGCATTTATGCAGCCATTCATGCTTCCTGAAGATTATAACCCCATCAAATTGCTAGATTGGATTGCACATGGGATACTGGACTCGATCGTGGATTCTTTTTTTCCATCCTTGAACGAAATAGAAAAGGAGGTCGCTGCCATAGAAGCACTTGTCTTCTCCGATGACATCCTTGAAGGAGGCCCCGTTGAGACATCCACACCACCAGACCCACCTAAACTGGTCGACAATCTCCCAACTCATATAATAGAAGTCGAAAAACACTCAACCGGTGAGAAGACTGACTTCATCGCCGACCAAACCGCCAGTTTGAAGACACGATTCTCCTTACCGCGTCCAACCAGACCCCTTTTTTTCCGCCGCATGAAACGTAAACTATACGCCGCACTCGAATTCATATCCTCTGCTCGTAAATTCCGAACAAAGGCACCGCAAACCTCGACAATCCTGACACTGCGGCGAATGGCGCGGACACGGAGGCTTGTTACGTCGCTTGGTCGCTTGCTTGCCACGAAGTCAGAGGTGGTGTCTCAGATCCGGAAAAGGTTTTTGACCGCGGGGCAGAATGGGTCAGGTAATCGCGTTAGGCAAAACGACGATATTGAAATTGCCATACACATGGGCGATGTGCAAGGTATGGACACTTGCATTATATCCAATAAAATATTATCAAGTGAAGCACACTTTACAGATCACATTCTTACACTACAGCAATCTCTTACTCATTATGAGCGCACGCTCAGCGACTCCCATCCGGCTTACCTGTTCCAGCTCCGAATGAATGTCGCGCGGACCAAGTCAGGAACAGACCGAGCTGTCATGATACTCACAATTGTCAGTCTGGGCGTCGTCTTGATCCAGGCATTGATTGGTACGCTACTTCCCATTATGACCCTCTCATCCAAATAACGCTGGCCTTTCAGGTATTTTTTCGATGAATGTTACCATTCCGGCAAACAGTATTGATCCTCCGGGACCATATTATTGGTTTGGGATCGTTATCACACTGGGGGTGACGTTGGAGGTTGGTTATCTAAGCGTAGTGAGATATTGGTGGATCAAGGCGAAGAGGAAGTATGAGAGGATGGCTTCATGAGATTGAACTTCGCTTGGGACTTGGCGAGCATATATGTGGTTATATCTTGCGTTCTGAGGTCGGAGAACCCGTGCGTACGGAGAATACATATATTGAGTACAGAGTGCGCATCTAGATGTGGTAAGGAAGAGTCGAAGATGACATGATAGAGGGTATATGAACTAGTAGGTAATAATCATAGCCACGGAGCAATGCAAAAACTAAGTAACGGTACGATGATGAATGAAAGAGCAAATGCTAAATTAAGATGTCGACGAATTCAGGAAAGACCAAGAACTAAGAACTGCCGTGAAGCTCATCCTCCCTTTTCGTACCGCACAAAGTCAGGACATGTCTCGTCTCGTGCAGTACTGCGTTGACTATGATAACAAGTCCCAAAGAAGGGAACGTCAGCGCCCGATTCAAACAAACACGAGGACAAGGCGTGCGCACCTTTAGCTCGATATTGACTATGTTTGTGTTCTAGCATTTCATACCCCGCACGCAGCTTATCTTCCTGATCTCGCAGAACCTCATCTTCTCGCACGAGCTTCTCCGTCTCCGAACGCAGTTTGTGCAGAGTCTGGGTGACGTTCCGCCGGAGGGTCTTCACACCCGCAAGTTCCTCCTGGTATTTGATGCGCATCTGATCCCACTCGATATCTAGGATGCTATGGTGACGCTACGAAATGAAAAGGAGATCCACGTAAACATACCGGCATTTTCGACTTCTCCAGCGGCAGCTTCGTATTTCAGCATCTGCTCCGACCAATCGCGGTCCATGGCCCACGACACCGTCTTGGCCGAGAAATTCATGCTCATGCGAAGATCGCTGTTGTTTCGCTTGAGACTACTGCGTCGGCGCGGGAGGGTCGGGCGATGAGGTGAATCGCCATCTCTGTTGGGGAGATCGTCCTCCGATGAGGTGAGTGCGTTTGCGTCGGAAGGGTCTTCTCTCGTGTATAGCTCCGGAGCGTCGACGGGGCTCTCGCATATATCCTGGAAAGTGGCAGATGTGGATCCGCGGAATGGATGGGGTAGTGGCTCGGGAGAAGTGGCGGATAGAGCAATGGCGAGGTCGACTTCACTATGTGAGCGGACGCTGTGCTCAATGCTGTTTTCGTGGGGGTCTTCGGGGATGACACCGATGGTGCGTCTAGTTGCTCGGTATTGGGTGTCTTGGATGTTCTGCTCGTCGTAGCTTCGCCTTCCTTGAGCTTTAGTCTCACGAGAAGAGCTTGGTTGCGCAGAGCTTTCGTGCAAGGTGGCCGATTCCAGCACGATATTTTGGTGGGTTTCCTGTATTGAGCTTTGATGACTGTAACTTTCCTGTATTCGGGATTCGTGCAAAGCGTTTCCGCGAGGGAGGGGCGGGCTTCCCTGGGACGACGGTTTTCGTTCGCTGCTGCTCGAGTTTCCCCGAGGTGATGAACGTCGGGTTGTGCCTGCTGTGGCTCTATGCGACATTCTCTCAGTGGTCGTCGACGAGCGGCGCGAGTTGACAGAGTGTGTGGATGATCGGCGGGATGTGGATGCGTGGTTGTGGGGAATCATGTTTGCGCAGCGAGCACAACAAACAGAGGGTCGCGGTGCGACATCAACAGAGGACGTTCTCTTCTTCACGACCACCTCTCCACCTTCCTGCTTCCGTATCCATTTCTCCATCTCCTTGAGGCGGAAATCAGCCGGGGCATGAAGCGTAACGAATGGAGTGGTGATGCCGTGCTTAGAGGCAGAGTAAGCGTATGCAAGTCGCTGGCATTTTCGGATCATGCGATCCTTGAGACGGCGAATTTCAAGGATGCGGTCCCATGAAGCATCGACGGCTTTTGCAAGCTCGGAGCTCTCAGACTTGAGCAGCTGGGAATAATACTGGGCTGTTCGGGGCGGCAAAAGGACCTGGAAATCACATATTAGGTGTAACCTATGGAGAAGGTTGCTGTGACTCACCTTGAGCTGGTTCGGGGTGTCCGTGCATTGGAGAAAACGCCAGCCAGTCCGTGAAGTCTCGTTGTGCGGTTCAAGCTGGCCTCTTATTGGGCTTGCCTGGAGATAGTCGAGAGGAACGAGGGAAGTTGAAGTTGTTGTTGAATCTCTGCCCATCTCTGAGACTGAGTCAAGGAGAGAGGCAGACGACAAAAAGCGGTGGGACTGTGCAACGAGTTTTTAGGCAAAGGAGGATTATTGATCGGGCACAGTAACGTTATGGCGTTGTACATCAATTATTTGTTTGTGCACCCACAGGCACATCCATCCGAATTATTCCAATCGTGGGCCAATCTCTGACAGAGAATATCAATCCCAGACCAGTTATTGAACTGTCCCGTCCCGTTCCATCCTATCACGGCGATAGAAGTACACAAAGTCAGTAATACCCACCCAGAGGTCCAAACCTAACCATCACAGTCCAAGTGCTGTGCGATAAGAATACCATTGTCATGTGGTAGATACATCATCATCAGGTAAATCACCATGTTGGATTCAGTGCGTCTTTTTAAATAAAACATGCGTGTACTGCTGGTCGGAATACGACACAAGATTTGCCAGACGGAATCAAAAGTTGATCAAAAGCCGTGGGAAGTTATCCTGCAATTGGAAGGCGCCTGTTTTGCCGCCACCACGCTTTCGTCTTGAAGCTCTACTTAACCCTACTTCATGTCCTCAGTTTTCGCTAAATACGAGACTTTTCTCATAGATAATGTGTCCACAATATCAACACTCGAATCTTCCCTCAGATCTATAACTTGGTTTCTTCCTGGCAGATTCAAGGATGCCGAACTCGCCTCTGAAGCTCGTCAGTCTTGAGTTCCTCTCCTATGCAATATGGTCTCATATCCTGTTCAGTGTCTGCATTGCTTAATGTAACCAGCTTGTATCACGATACTCTTCTTGCAAGAATAATTAAAAGTGATCCAAACTGGAAACCAATCATCCCAGTTTCGCTCCATACACGCTATACACGCGCCTGGCAAGACAAGGAAAGCTTGTACAAATGGGCCGCACGAGTTCTTGAGCTCGTTCGCTTTACGCAACTCCTTATTGAAATGGGTTTGAGAAGGAAAGTTTCAAACAAGAACAGATGGCGAGGCATTGTCCTGCTCGAGACGTTAAAGTTTGTAGCCCCCTTGCTGTTCTAAAATATGTGCATATTCACCTTGATACATACAGACTCCTACTTCGTTTTACTCTCTTGAAAATCACTCGGAGACCACTTATCTCACCGCCCATTCCGGAACGTGATATTGACCCGGCTTCACTTCCGCCTCCGTCCAATGTCTCTTCCCCCACCCTCGCTTCAACCACTCCTTATACTTCACCCCCTGCAACTCCCGACCATCTGAAGAACAACCATATCCCCCTTCAACCCAACTCACTACTTCTCACACCTCCTCCCCCTGCCCGTTCCGACGCATCCATCGAAGAATACCTTCTTCCAAAGGCACTCACAACTACATCCGTTAAACCTTCTCTTTGTCTCGTTAAGCCGCTTTCATCTGCGCAAGACTTGCTTGCAGAGAGCGTATACATCCTCCGACCTTTTGTTTATGGTGAGTATCACATTCGACATGTGATATCGGGCGAAGTGGACTAAAAGGCATTTAGCTATTTTATTGAGCACAAGGACACACAAGGACCGTGCTCTTGCGACCGCGTTCGCAATGGAGCTCGTGTCTCGTAGTCTTCGCCGTACGCCTCCCGCGTCGGCTGTCGTCGAGCGCAGCGAGTACGCACGCAGAGACCGCGACATGCTTTGGTATCTCCTTCGTGGATCTGTGTGGGAAACTTATACGCGGTAGGCATTCTTTTTCTCTTCGCTTGTGCTGTAGAAGGTATTCTAATCGGTTTACAGCCCCAAGATAGAATCATTCGTCGAGACAACGGCCCGCACTCCCTTGCTGAACCTTGTCAGCGGCGTCGTGAAGGATTGGATACCTTTGATTGACGAGTATTACTATTGTGAGTATTTCCGTTAAATTAATTAATATTGCTCGGGACTTTGCTGACGCCTGTCCAGATACGGCTCCGTAATATTTGATAGTAGCTGCCTACCTTACGGTTTGCCTTGGTGTACTTTCCCATTTTCAAGTCAAGCATGCTTCTAGGTTTTGCGGTATTTATGGCTCTCAGCTGCGATCTGGACATTACTCCGTGGTGACGTTCAGTGAAGCTCGCAAGATCATTGAGAATGTCCCTGCGTGACATGACTATTGAAAGGCATGATATTTTGTGCCGTGATGTTCACCATTATAAACTCACGAACGATCTCCAATGGATTGCTTCGTTCCTGACCGTGGCCATGTAAGTCTCAGGTGACCTTAAATTTCCATAATGAAATCGCCCAACGGAATGCCTATATAGTCACCAATAATCCCTACTCACAAAGATCTTCCCCAGCCCTACTTAGGACAACAGCACTAATCAGCCTCAGCCATATCTATTACCGATATACATGTCTTCCTTTCCCCCAGTTCTCCCCGGGCCGCGACGCATCGTGACCACACATGATGCGCAGGGGAAAGCGATAGCGTCGTTTGACGCAGAAGCCCCGTCATCTGTGCATGCGTTTCTTTTCTTCTTTCTCTGCTGGCACTCATCCGCGTCTTTCCAGCAAATGCTTGGCATGGAAGCACTCCGGACCGGATCGTATTGGGCAACACTTGATGGCGTACCGACGAACGACAATAATTCTCTGTGAGCGGATATCTCGGGCCCGAGATCACCTAATATAGGAATGTGTGCTGAACCCTTGGTTTATGCTGACGTAGAGAGGATGGTGCTGCACGCCAGGTTGGAGAACATGGGCTTGTCGCGCCTGGGGCTACCAACTTCAAATATACCGACCTTGCGCCAGGGGCAAGTACACCAATGGTACGAGCGTTCGCATCAAAGAATGTTTAGTTGGATTGATCTATACTCATGATCAATGGGCGCCATTTGCGTTTCTTCCATAGCACCGAACAACTTCTATCGACTACAATATCCTAAGTAAGACGTGCACCTCCCTGCATTTATCTAAATCCGCATTCGTGTTGACAAGAGGCTGATTGTTGCGTGTGGTGGTGGAACAGTCTCAGGCGAGTTGATTCTGATCACTGAGGCCGGCGAAGAGAAGCACATCAAGAACCCCGGAGACGCGGTCATTCAGAAGGGGACAAACCATGCATGGAGGAATCCTACTACAGAATGGGCACGCTGGGCTACAGTGCTTGTGGATGCGAAGCCCGCCGTGGTGGATGGAAAGGAGCTTGGATTCCACATAGAGTAGCAGGTTATTGGATGATGTAAGGATAAGAATAAGAATACAGGTTTGCTTGGACTTTCCAATTATTGAAAGTAGCCTTCATCACTGGAGATTGACGAATAGACCTCCATCCACTAAGAGGGAGGCGCCAGTCACGTATTTTGCGAGGTCACTAGCCAGGAATACCATCGGACCAGCGATATCATCCGGTTCTAACGTGAATATTTAGCTATTGGTCCCAGGGATATCGGAGGTGACAACTTACGACCGAGTCTCCCTAACACGGTACGCTTGATGGTGTATTCCCGCTTCTCGTCGTTGGCGAGGTCTTCCTTGTTTATGTCCGTGGCGATGGTGCCGGGAAGAATAGCATTGCAACGAATGTTATACTTCCCGAGTGCGATAGCGCAGCTTTGCATCATGGATAGTATCCCAGCCTTGGTCGGGGTGTAGTGGCTAAAAACACTCAGTTAAATCAATCGACCGCTAGAAAGAACTAGAAATCTACCATTGGAATTCTCCACCGACCAGTGCCGAAATAGATGCAAGGCCAATGATTGCCCCGCCTTGGGGAACTTGACTCTTCATCACGTTTGCAACAGCTTAGGGACATGACTTAACGCTTATCGTTATCAGATTGCGCTGCAAATACCTTGCACGACGAAGAAGGAGCCATCGAGATTTACTTGTCTCGTACGTTCCCATGTAGCATGGGGCATCGTCAAAAACTCGGCAAACGGGCATATTCCTGCATTGCTAACCAATACATCTACAAAGCGTTACTTCATCCGTCCATTTTAACAATAAAAATTTCACATACCGATACGCCCGAAAGCCTCGACGCCGACACTCACGATCTGTACTCAAGGTTTGCCTGATTAACACCGTGGCAAGATAACCTTGAGATAACCCACCTTTTGTGAAGTTCCAGGATCCGCGATATCGCCGGGAACACCGACTACGCGACAATGACTGTGTGTGGACTCGATCTCTGTTTTCAACGACTGGAGCTCCGCTTCGGTTTCCTGGTCTCCAAAATAGTGCAGAATTAAGCCGGTCGCGCCATGTTTAGCTGATTCGACCGCGCACGCTCTTCCTATCCCCCGAGACGAGCCGGTGATGCAGACGATCTTGTTAGCAAGCAGAGCCATTGCGGTGAGTGGGTAGCGTATAGCGATATTGCGCAGGTTCTACCTATATACTGATCTCGGCGGGAAGGTATGGAAACACAGGGGAGTGCGGGGTACGCGGTGCATCCGGTCCGTGTGTCGTACCATCATGACCTCCTCATGACCTTCACCCACGCGCCGTATTTATACATGGCGACAGGGGGCGTGACCAGACGAGAACAGGTCTTCGGGATTTGGCCCGTATTGTGGGTTTTGGTAGATAAAGACGTCTTAAATAATTCCTCGGTACGCATCCAGTTCTGCATATTCCATCCATATCCATCATGCCCCAAGCAAAGATGTACGTGTCGTGTGCCCGGTCTTGGTACTGTTAAGGTGCTGATCTCCTGGGGTTTATAGCTACTACGACACTGACGCAGACCTCGGTCTCCTCAACGGAAAGACCATCGTGTTCTTGGGGTCAGTAGTCGCGGCATAGCGTGAGACTACCTGCTAATGTGTGCCCTTAGCTTTGGAAACCAGGGCTCAGCACAAGCTCAAAATCTTCGGGATACTGGTATCCCGAACGAGCAAATCATAATTGCCAACAGAGTGGACTCATATGCCGAGACCGCGAAAGCTAAAGGCTTCAACGTGGAACATGACTTTGGAAAGGCAGCCGCTGTTGCAGATGGTACGCCCGTTCGAGTATCTTTATCGTCCTGTCTGATGTCTGTTCAGTGCTGTTCATCTTGATTCCGGACCAGGTCCAACCCCGTGTATTTAATGAACAGTTCTCACCGGTGATGAAGCCTTCAGCGGTTATCGTCGTAGCTAGCGGTTACAACGTTTTCTTCAATTTGCTTAAATTCCAACCGACACAAGATGTTGTGATGGTTGCACCAAGGTCAGGCTGAAAGAACCAAGTTCCGCCTTAATTCCACTGACATGGCTTCTTAGAATGATTGGATCTTCAGTGCGTTCTTTGTATGAGAAGGGCCGTGGTTTCCCCTGTTTTGTTTCCGTCGAACAAGACGGCACTGGAACTGGTCTGGCGTCCGCCCTCGCGCTCTCGCGAGCAATCGGTGCAACCAAGGCCGGAGCGATCGCTTCGTCCGTCCGTGAAGAAACTGCCATGGACTTGATGGCTGAGCAAGCCCTGTGGCCCAATATCATCATGATGTTCAGAGAAGCATTCAACGTCCTGAAAAATGCCGGCTGCTCGGACGAGGCTCTATGTTATGAGATGTAAGTCGGTATAAAGCGTGTCATAAAAATAGTGACTAAATAGCGACTTTCAGGTGGATGTCCAAAGAACCTGCCGAAATTTTCGAGCGTGCGGCTGATGATGGTTTCATTGCCCAGGTACGAGGGCTCATGTCTTTGAATTTACAATCCCTAACCAAAATATAACAGCTTAAGCATCATTCTACGGTTTCGCAATACGGTCAGTTGAGCGGTTCGCTGAAATTGGGCGGTGAAGCCATGCGTGAACATTTCAAAGACATACTGTACAACCAGGTAGGCTGCACCATCGCACGGGGGAAAGAAAACATAACTCACCATGTATTTTCAGATCCTGAACGGCAAATTCACGAAGGAATTCAGCAAGATCGAGGATGATCTTGAGAAGGAGGGTCTTGACAATCCTTTGAATGAGCTTTACAGGAGATCAGAGGAGATTGAGCTTGTACAAGCAGAGAAGAGAGTCAGAGCTAGACTGGCTGGCTTGCTGTAATTTATTTCCCTACATTTGGTTGTTTAGATAGACGAAACGTGTACAATTATTGGATATCCTCCTGCTTCAAAGGGTCGTGTGTGAGGGTAGGTGTGTGGCTGTGCCTGCTGGGGGAACGAAGTTTTCGCATGTTTGTTCGTTTCCTTCTCCATCTTTCTTTCTGAAGCAAATCACGAGTCAGTCGTCAAACTTTCAGCTTCACACAAAGGAAAGATTCAATGGACGTTGACATGTCTCCAAGTAGAAGATCGTATGTCTTATTTCATGTAGAAATGAAAGAGATTTGTTTTCTAACTTTTCGCAGAACACGCGACCATTCCACAGACACACTACGCACCAAGCGCTCCCACCGTTCTCATTCTCGAGATAGAGATCGCAGAGAAAAACGAAGGGACCGTGATCCCGACGAAAGGCGCAGACGCAGCCGTGACAGAGGCAGTGAGCGAGAATACAGAGACAGAGACAGATCCCGTGGAGGGTCACACCGAGACAAAGATAGCGACAGAGACAGAGAAAGAGACAGAGAAAGGCGTCACCGAAGTGATAGGCGAGATGGTGGCGAACGCCGTCACCATGACCGTGATGATCGGGACAGAGATAGACGGCGAAAAAGAGAAGACGGCGACGAATCCCCAGAACTCAAAGACCACGAAGAACGTTCCAAAAGAAAGCGCCATGAGGATATTGACGACGCTCATCCACCTCCACCACCTTCTGCTGGGCCTCCGCCACCTCCACCTCCGAAGGACAGTCCTCGTAGCAGGACTTCTGACCGTAGAGATCGCTCACATGAACGTAGGTATGACGACCGGCGTAGGGCTCGCGATCCCCGGGATGAGTTCGACGACCTTCCTCGATACCGCAAGAATGGAGGATCCAGAGATTCTAGACGCCCTCCGATCGACGACACCCCACTTGACGAGGATGAACTCGATAAGGGTCTGAGCGTACCTCCAATGAAGTAAGCAATCATAACAGTTTTACCTTCAATTTGTAGTAATTTTACTTTCAGGCGACCTTCGCCCACGTACGAGGCTCCTGTAGTAGAGGACTACAACCCGGATGAACCGAAAGAGGACGATTCAGAAGCTCGGTCTGTCTTTGTTTCTCAGCTAGCCGCTCGTCTCACGGCGCGTGATCTTGGGTACTTTTTCGAGGATAAACTCGGCGAAGGAACTGTAATGGACTCCAGGATTGTCACCGATAGGCTTTCTCGTCGATCCAAAGGGTATGTTAACGACAAGACGATGTTTTCCTGATGCTCATTTCTCACAGCATTGGATATGTTGAATTTCGCACCATTGATTTGGTGGAGAAAGCACTGTCGCTCAGCGGCACTGTTGTAATGGGTTTGCCTATCATGGTGCAGCTAACTGAATCAGAAAGAAACAGACTTCACCCAGGAGACGGGTAAGTGCTATCTGTCATGCTCTTATGCATTTGTTTACGGTGCCCTTAGTAACCTCAACCTTCCGCCGGGCGTCAGTGCTCCACACGGTGGAGCAATGCAGTGGGCCATTCATTACTCTGTGATGTCCATTTCGCTTACAGTTTTCTGAAACAGGCTTTACGTCGGATCGCTCCACTTTAATCTCACAGAATCAGATATCAAACAGGTCTTTGAGCCATTCGGTGAACTTGAATTCGTTGATTTGCACAGGGACCCCATGACTGGGCGAAGCAAAGGTTATGCTTTCGTTCAGTCAGTGCCACTACTCCCCTTTTCATGAACTATAATTGATCACATTTTCTTTCAGATATAAACGATCGGATGATGCCAAAATGGCACTCGAGCAGATGGAAGGATTTGAACTTGCAGGCAGAACAGTACGTTGTTGAATATTTGGCTTTTTATGATGCTCATTCCTACTTTTAGCTTCGCGTGAACACCGTCCATGAAAAGGGTACTACACGATACACCCAACAGGATACCCTCGACGAAGCAGGAGGTAAAAGACCTCTCACAAAAATATGTAGAATTCTAGTTAACCGATTTTCCATAGGCGGTAATCTCAACGCAGCATCTCGTCAAGCACTAATGCAGAAACTTGCTAGAATCGAGCCCGCTCCCAAATTCGAAACTGTGTATGTTTCCATTTGACATCGTGATTTTTCATCGTTGACAATAATATCAGAAACAAACCGAGCATTCCATCTGCCATGCAATCAAAATCTGTATTGCTGAAGAATATGTTTGACCCCGAAGAGTGAGTCCGATTTTCCATGCTTTTAATTTGGGGTTCTAATTCCATTCAATCACCCAGAGAAACCGAACGCGACTGGGATAAAGAGCTTGCTGAAGATGTCAAGGGTGAATGTCAAGAAAAATATGGCAAAGTTGAAGCCATCAAAGTCGAAAAAGAGACCCAGGTACAGCTTATCGGTTGTCTTTTTATATGTCTTATTCATGGAGCATTCACAGGGCGAGATATATGTGAAGTTTGATTCCATCGAATCAGCCAAAATGGCTATTCAAGGTCTAAACAGCCGTTGGTTTGGTGGACGACAGGTTTCAGCCGCTTTCATCTCGGATGCCATCATGCAGGCCCATCAATAAGCGACGATACAGGACTGGCCATGGAATGAAGACCCGAATATTTCTATCAGAGCTATTAATTTGTCACTATTGATCTTTTCCTGCTGCAGGTTGTTTTTTTGAGCCTAGTGCCTTATTATTCCAAAAAAGCAGTGTGCGTTGCCTTCTAGACAAACTGGATAGGCAAATGCACAGAGGCAGGTTTACTGTTGATTCTTTTGATGCTGTACCGATTCTATTTTCTCAGATAACTTTTTTGCTGTAGATTGACACAACGAGAATTGATAACCCGTGATCCATCCTAGGTTTTGAGGATTGGAATGTTTGTGCTGATTTGCGAATGCAGATTCTTTTGACGCAGGGTACATTTCTCAGAACAGTAAATTCGTGCTGGTCACTAACATGTTCCTGCGGTGAGTGTTGCCTCTGTCCTTTGTGGGTTTATGCCATTTGTGTGAATGGGTGATGATTTGCAGTGAATGCTGCCTATAGGCAAACGGTAGGACACTGGCATACAACTGGACCACCAGCAACAGCGCGAAACGATACTCTCGATTTTATCTAGGTTCTACTTCGTTTCTTCAGCTCCAGGTGTTGGTCCTGGAGCGACTGCAGTCGCGCTTTGTGGTTTGATTATGGTTTTATCAAATTTGTACACATGGTGCCCAGTATAGCTGAGGTTCTATCACTCGAATTGCATGGCCCCTAAGAATTCACATTCTTTATATCAAATCCTCGAGCCTGGAAAGCGATCCACGATTCCCTACGTACTCGGATATCCCTCCGAGTCCGAGAGTAATACACCTGGACATGAACCGATCATTTAATTCAAGATGGTAATGTCGATAGACAGCTGCCTTCGCAGAGCCAGGGTCCTGTAAATTAACGGAGCATTCGGGAGTCCGTTCGAGTGATACACATGCTCCAAGGTGTCGCTACCGGAAAGCAATCAGATCGAAGAATCATACGCATGACTGCGCAGCGATAATCAGTGGGTCTTGTGACCTTAAAAATAACAAAGTGTATTATCTTCAACATACATTCGGACTTCTTCTCCTCCTCTATTTGCTGTAACAAACATGTCTGTTGAAAGAATCAACGTTCAAGGCAAGGCCAAACTCCCTGTTTATTGTGAGTCGAAACATGGTCTATCAGAAAATGTGTCGTTTACAAACGTGCCCGTGAAATGATAGCCCATGCCACCAAAGTACCCGGTCTTATCTTCTTGAGCGGTCAAACGCCAACGGATGCAACTGGACAAGTTGTTGCCGGTGGTATCAAAGAACATACCGTGCGTTCTCCAAAGCCGATGATCTGGACAATCTCGTTAACCCCTATCACCATAGGCTCAGTGCATCGGAAACCTGGGTGATGTACTGAAAGCTGCAGGCTCTTCATGGGAAAAGGTAGTCAAAGTGAATGTTTACCTCAAAACTATGGATGACTTCGCTGCAATGAACGAGAAATACTTGGAGGTAAATCATGTTCTATCTTGTAGCTTGATCTTAACTGGTTTCTGATAACAATTGTTTTTTTAGCTTATCCCAGACCCAAAACCCGCCAGAACTTGCATTCAGGCAGGGAAGCTTCCGTTCGATGTCGACGTAGAGATAGAGGCGATCGCAGCAGCTTGATCAGCATGCAAAGTGAATATGAAGTTCATACAATGTATATTATTCCGCGAAATTGAAGCAATTTCAGCGTACATCGCTTGGTATCTGGGATGGCGATGATTTCAAGAGATGCTCGAATCCTTGGGCCCGCACAAACTATCCTTGAGGAAGTTTGGCTGGATGCGCATGATAGCTGTTCCAAAGCCACTGGACTACAATCTAAGGCCTCGAGATCATTGAACTTGTACACTTATATTGGCAACAAGATTACTGCGATTTTCAATATAACTATCAGAACAAACCCGATGCTACAGACAATAAGTTTCTCTACACTATTTATTCGTACAACATCCACCGCGATAGAAATAGCATAAATCAAGACATCTTCACTTCAATTATCGTACATACTCTCCAATTCAGCTCCACGCGCCAGGGATGTCCCTGTCCCTTGAGTTGCCTGCGCGGGCAGGCTGAGGATTCATCGTGATTAAATCTTCGATCAGGTTGGTGACAATGTCGTCTTCAATCTCTTTTGTGACAGACGAGTGAGACGACAGTTGAGCCATAACTTTCGCACCGAGGTTGGGATAAGTGCTCTCCGTAAAGCCCATCTAAAACATTTTTGAACTCTGCATTTATGCGACTGCAGAAGAGGAAACTTACATCAGATAGTTTTCTAGTGATCCTGTTCAAGCTACGTGTTTCACGATTTTCGTGAGATACACGGCGCGAGGCGTGGCCTGTTGTATTGCTGCGGTGGTGATGCGGAACACTGAACATTTCCAGTTGTGGATAAGGACCTCTGGCATTGCTGACAATGTGCATCACAGGAGGGTCAGGAGTAGGAGCCGGGGCCGAAGTGCTTTCATTAGTTGCCGGTGCTGGCTCGTTTACTACAGGCTCGGGAACTGGCAGAGGACGGTTATTGGACGATCCTGCAACGCCGTTTCCTGCGGCAGGGGTGTCAGGAGGCGCCGAACGGTTTCCAGATTGTCCCGTAGCACTAGGAATATTATCAGTACCAATGAATGCTTGAGCGATAGAATGTAACTAACGTGACGTTTGAAACGTCTGGGTCTTGCTCTTGAGCCTTCTTTCTTTCAGCTTTCATCTTCCGATACATCTCCTTGCGCGCTTTATAGTCGGCCTTCGCACGTTCAACTTCAGCCCTAAGTTCTTCCGCTGTAGGAGTTTGTTTCCATGGATTAGACTGTGTGAAGTCCCCCCAGAGCGTATTGAAGGGAGCATCGGTAGAAGGTGCTGCTGATACGGGGGGGTTAGTTTCCTGAGGAACTGAAGAGGTGGCGTGAGCGTCGGCATTAGTGGTTGCATTATCCGGGGGAGTGGAGGCTGTGGCGTCTTCGAATGTACCAAATACGATGGGAGAGGGAACCGATGGACTATATGCAGCACCCGAATCTTGAACGCCTGTAGCTCTAGAATGTGAATCGGGGGCGGAGGCAGCACGAGCATCAGCTGCAGCCGCACTGGCTTCACGAGCTTCGTTGCGAGGACGCCCGGCCATGTTGACCGGAGGAGGCCGCCAGAAATGTGGAGGGTGGTGAGGATGCTGGTGGGCCCAGGGACCCCGAGGCATATGAGGGATCGGGGGTGGTGGTGGAGGAGGAGGAAGATGAGGAAATCCTCCCCAATGTGTGGTGGCGCGACGATGAGGCGGTCCATGGGACCAAAGATGCCAAGGATCACGAGGTAGCTGGTGGGGAAGGGTGTTGGCAAATGGAACTCGATCGTGAGATGGAGGAGCTTGAGTTGGTCTGGGCTCAGGGGGAGGATGAACAGGATCCTGAGTTTCCTGGGGGAAGTCAAAGGCTCTAGCGGTCGTTACTGTCTCGCCGAGAGCACGGAAAACTTTTCCCAATGCGTCAGCAACACGAGCACCGGCTTGCTCCTCCGTACTACGGCGTATATCCTCCATGGTTCTACCCGTCCGCTCCATAGCCGACCGCGAAATGTTCTGAGCAGCATGTGATACAGCTTCCCGGTGGGCTGCCCAATAAGCGCCATTGGTAGCATTCGAAACAATGTTTCTGATTCCCTCAGATAACTCAGGGTGAGCCGCTACAACAGTTGACAACGTGCTCAGCAAGGTGGCGACATCATGTGTTAAAGATATAGAGTTAGCGGATGGCTCGACAATGGGTTCCGGAGGATCTTCGAAGTTGAGAGGCTGCTCAGAAAAGACTGGGGTACTTTCTGCCTGAGCTGGGGTGGCTGCACCGCTCGCTGAAAGGGGAGATTTGGTGGGATTGACTGGAATGTCTTCTGTATCTGTCATGTCGTAGACATGAACTGGTGGTTTCGAAGGAGCCTCATCGGCGATGATGGAGCCAGTAGAGGAGACATCATCCTCAACGGTAGCCCGCATGAATGAGCGGGCCTTGCCTTTGCCTTTGGTGTCGGGTTTAGGAGTAGTGAATGTCATGTCTGATTGCGCGCTATCGCCTGTGACAGATTCGTTGTCTGCATGGCGAGAAGATTCCCGGTCAACGCTGATATCGCTCTCCAGTACTTCAACAAACGCATGAGGACTGTCGGGTGAATCCCTTGACAAATACAATCCACCTAGACTTCCGGGAAGGCGTTGCCATTCATCTTCGACCTCGAATACGAGTGGGAGAGAATCGTGACCGCCAAAAGTGTTGCGGAAATTGGCCTGCTGTGGCGTATTAGAACGAGCCGATGAGACGCTCTCGGTCGACCTAAGAGAGTTGAGATCTTGTACGACGAATCTGATTAAAGAGGTATGGGAAGGCAGAAACCGAAGATATTCCTGCAATTCTTCGTCTGAGCTCAGCGTTACTTCGTCCCCGTCCCCGTCAATATAGGATACGCCGATGTTATTGTTCTCGATTTCGTAGAGAGAACCGATTCTAGCCGCCAATTCGGTCCATCCTGGACGACCAGGAAATGCGACACGGCGAGTTAAACCGCCTGGTTTCGAAAGTTTAAAAGTAATTGGGTCAGACATAGTTATGGTTTAGGAGAAAGCAACAATCGTCACTTTGGCCCGACCAGAGTTATGAACTCCAAAGTTCAATCTCCGATCTGCTGCGCCGCTGTGGTTGAGTTTGCTGTGCGATCAATCGCATTGTCATCATTCCCAAGATCCACAGTTTATTTACTGTGCAGAGGCGCAGTAGAAGACTTCTCAAACATTCTACAGTGGTGTATTCGTTTACAGCGATATATTCAACGTACACATGCGTTTTCGCATTTATATAACATAATAGCGTGTATAACATTACAGTGGCATCGCCGCTTCAAGCAAAGATAGACATGCGGATATCAATTTCGCCAGGGTTGTTCAACTACCGCAATTATTGGATTTAGCCAGTTGCTGAGATGGGACAGCACTTACCCTCAGGTCGATGTTCAAACTGCTCAATTGTTTGATCTCTGCCTCTGTCAGATCGAAGCTATTGCACTGGAGGTTCGCCTTCAATCTGTCCGCGTTGTTGCTCTTGGGGATAACAGCAATGTTGCGTTGGGTGGCCCATCGAAGCAGGACTTGAGCAGGGGCTGTGAGGTGTTCCATCAGTTGGCTATTCCCAACAACCATCGAAGTTTCTCACTCTTTTGGTATTTTGACGCAATTGCTCCTACGCTGTCGCTCTCCAACAGACTTGCGACGTTTTTGCCCATGCCGAGTTCGAGGTAGCTCTGAGGACCGAATGAAGAGTATGCGGTCACAGCGATGCCGAGGTTCTTGGAGAGATTAACAAGAGCTTCTTGGGTCAAGTATGGGTGGAGTTCGACTTGGAGAACTTGGGGTTCGTACTTCGCATACTTGAAAACATCGAGAATGATGGAACCTTGGCAGTTACTATGATATTCAGAGTCAAAAAAAATCAATGAGCGCGGGTATCTTTATATACCTCAGACCGATGTTCTTGGCCAAGCCATCATCTACAAGACCTTCCATAGCTTGCCAGGTTTCTTGCATAGGTGTGTTTTCTACAGAAATTTAAGATCTTCACGAGGTACTACCATTGAAGTTGCTCACGAAGGTGGACGGTCTTTCCATCGTCACCAAACCACTCAGGGGGGTAACGGTGACTGGGGTCAACGTATTTCAAAGACACGGGGAAGTGGATGAGGAACAGATCAAAGTAGTCGATCCCCCAAAGACCAAGTTGCATTTTAGCAATGGGTTTGACCTGTGCGTCGATGAGTATGCACTGCTCTAAGAGTCTCAAGAATATCTTACGTGTTCGCGAGCATGGAAGGTGTTCCAGAGCTATAGTTCAAACTAATTGGTTTCAGTTGATCGCAACGAGGCAATGAAAAGGCTTGCCTTGGAAGTAATGACTGGATTTTTGCCATGAGCACAAATAGTACACCTCGATCACAATTTCCGCTTACATAGATCCTCTCGTTTTACAAGACCATCTGCGATAGCGCGACGAACACCTTCGCCAGCTTCCTTTTCATTTCCATAGTCACCTGCTCCATCGAAAAGGCGGTAGCCGGATTTGATGGCGTTGTAGACTGTCTATAGGGCGGATAAGTTCGCGCTTGTGTCTTTGCGGTAATGTGAACTCACGTCTGCACAAGTCGATCTGGTAACCTGATATTACAGAAAGTCATTATAGATAACCTGTGACTATTGCCCCATATTACTTACTTTCCA
Source organism: Hygrophoropsis aurantiaca (assembly GCA_021014935.1). Classification (NCBI taxonomy): domain Eukaryota; kingdom Fungi; phylum Basidiomycota; class Agaricomycetes; order Boletales; family Hygrophoropsidaceae; genus Hygrophoropsis; species Hygrophoropsis aurantiaca. The sequence goes on from MU267591.1 coordinate 134,329, forward strand.
CAGACCGAAGCTTGACGGAAATTGTGATTAGATTACGATCTCGAATCATGTTCATTTTAAACAACATACCCGACCAACGGCATCTAGTTCAAATGTCAGCATGTTTGATGTTAAGCAGAAAAGGGGGATTTTACCTTTTGGCTGGTTCTCTTCAAGACGATGGTGGCCATTGCTGATAATAAGATATGGTTTGAGTTTGGAGTAACGGTGAGAGAGGATGGAACTTGACCTCAGTGGGAACGCGAAGGATGGCCTTTTCTACTAGCTATTGGTCAACGGACCGGTTCTCCACTTTACTGTGTGATCTGATGTTTTGATTTAGGAGGCTCTCGTGACTGGGATTCCCCGAATATAGATTATCGTTTGACATCTACACGGGAAACACAAACGGAATCGGAGGCCATCAACCAATACTGCCTTCCTAATCGGGACACGCGGGAATCCATGGAAGAACGCTGGTCTCTTCCAACGTTACTTGTCCTTTACGGCAACGCGCTTTTTCAACCAATCCGTGGACTTTTGGTTGGATATTCGATTGCGCCAGGCGCGACATCAGAACATAGGCTTGATTTCCTCGGGAAAATAGCCTTGAATACACTCCACCCACGCCAAGGGTCACATTCTCACGTTCAGGTGTGCTCCAATTGCTGACAGTCACTGATCATATGTCCTGAACTTATTGCATTTGAATAAAAGCCTTCTTCGCAGTCATATGCAGAGTTTCGACCACCTAAACACGGGCTTTAGTGACATGCGTTTTTACATCTTAGGAATCGGGCCCATTGGGTCCCTCGTTGCACATAACCTTCGTACCGTCCTTCCCCGCACACACCCAGTCACACTTATTCACAAGAACATGAGGCAAGCCATGGCTCTGAAAGAATTGGGCGGGACTATTACTGTCGAAAACCAGGGTATTTTACGGTCCTCGGATGGGTTCGACGCAGAAGTTTTCTCCCCAGGAAGCAATTTTGGAACAGGTCTGGCACACGACCCAAACAGTTCTACGAGTAGTTCACCGCCTCCAGAAGACATACGATCCGACCCAATCGAATCCCTTTTCATCACTACGAAAGCGCACACGACCCACGATGCCATCACACGCCTGTTGCCTCGCCTCACCTCAAGCAGCACCATAGTGCTCATGCAAAACGGGATGGGAATATACGAGGATCTCGTGCAGAGAGTGTTTCGAAATCCAAATGAACGGCCCCACTTCATCCTGGGAGCTAACACGCACGGAGCATGGATGAAGGGCTTCTATCATGTTGTACACGCAGGAGTTGGAGATATTGAGTTCGGAGTTGCACCTGATGCGCGAGGTCGCGATTTTGAAGCAGCTTTATCGGATGAAAGCGTGCCAAAGCATGATCGGACGTTACAACTGGACGATATAACCAAGCCAGGAGACAATACTTTCGAACGTTATCGAAGTCTACGTCACACAGTCGCTGTCCTCGGATCTCTTGATGGCCTCAGAACAACTTGGAAACCAATTGCCGACGTCCAACTAGCTATGCGGCGAAAATTGGTGGTAAATGCGGTCGTCAACCCTCTTACAGCATTAATGGGCTGTCGAAACGGGGAACTATTCAAACATGACGCGTCACGTCGAATCATGCAAAACATATGCGCTGAGGCGGAGGCAGTTTATCAAGCACAGGCAGAGGCCGAGGCGCAGGCTTGGTTAGAGTCGTTTGGCCCGGACGTGGATGAACGTAATGTTCCTCTAGGGCGATTTCCTACTGCTTTAAATCAGGAGCAACTTGTGCGCGAAGTTTTACGAGTTGCACAGGTCACTGGTGGCAATATATCCTCGATGTGTTCCGACGTGCAGAAGGGCAGGAATACTGAGGTGGATTTCATGAATGGCTACCTTGTAAAGCTTGGCGAGCAATATAACATACCTACGCCTACGAACAATACCCTCCTCAATTTGGTCAAAATGCGAAGCGCCATTCCTCTGGATCAAATGCTCTGATCTCTTCGACTGCTATTAATGTAGCATACTAGAGCAGTACGTGGTTGCGCTGCATCTTTTCGGTTGATTTCAAGAGTGCTACCAGATACAGTATTATGATGTACATTATTCCGTTCCGCTAGAGAAGATAATCAACCATTTGAAACAAACCATCGATGGCGTTCAATTTGAACAGAGTAGTAAAGAACCTCTATCGCATCATGCCAGTGCACATGCACGCTCGACGACTACTTGTGAGTCATCACAAATCTCCACTTTCGGTGAGCGTGTCCCGACGTGTTGATTTAAGGGCATCTCATCCCTCCCAGAGAAACACGTCCGGTCAAGTAACAGTCAAGTCTAACTATACAAGTCCGTTTATTAATTGTTCGCAAAATCATGTGAGTAGCCCTCCACGCTGATAGTCATGTGCAAGAGATAAGTAAAGTGTCTCTGTCGCCAATAGTTGGGTTAATTAGTGGTCGTCCGCTCCCGGTCGACCCCATCGGACAACCCTGGTAGGTCCATCTTGCCAGGACTCAACCCGTCGGCGTGCCAATGTGGTCATGGTGGATCCATCAGTACCAACGAAGCCAGCTCCAGAGGATTGTATCACAGCATCGATGAGGACAGGATACCTAATCAGCCAAACACATTAGGTCCCTCATTGATAATGGCATCCCATGCAACGCAAACCTACCATTTTCCGTAAATTTCCTCGGTTTTCTCTGCATTGAAGTCCACCCAAGACCATCCTTGGGCACGCACTTGATCCCACCAAGCAGGATCTCTCTCATCGCTTGTCATCATTACATGAGTCACGTTCATGCCCTTTCGTTTTCGCAAGTCTTCTTGGACTTCAGCTACCCTCCGAGCGATGGTGGGAACTGAAGCGAAGCATTCATCCAGGGGTAGGTTGTTGCAATATCTATTGAAATCACCGTGACGCATGTGGATTGAGATAAACTTTACACTTGTCAGAACAGAATCAAGATTTATATGAGAATAATAGACTTACGGGGGGAACTGTTTCGCCTTCTGGGACATTCAGTGCCCGTCTTACATATCCATTGGCCAGTTGGGTCAAACTCTCAGTCCAATGCATATGCTGACCAACGAATCTCCAAGCAGGACTGTAATCAAATTCCCATTCCCAAGCCTATATCGGAATGAGGATATGTACAAGCAATATGTGAACGAAGTGCTCACCCTGTTGGCGCCAACATAATACAGATAGTCAAAGCATAAAAGCTGCTCATCGGGAGGCAAAGAATGATTATGCTCTGGAGACGGTAATATTGATTGCACGCTCTCCGATCGGGCTGTAGGAAATCCAAGTCGTGCGAGAGACCAGAAGGAAGCATGCTTGTCATCCACTTCAGGGGCAGTAAGCTTAATCCAACTTGGCGCTCGAGTGTATGATATATCTATGGAAATTCAGTCAGCTATAGCGTGAGTGCGTGCGCATATCTACATCATATCATACCTAATTTGAGCCAGTCGTATAGGAAACTTCCTCTGGGCTTGTGCTCATCCTTTTGAACAACCTCCCAGACATTCCAACAGCCAAGATCATCCAGAGTTTTGCTGTCGACGTCTTTCACTTCGTGCCATTCAAGTATAGGTTTTCCGATGGCTTGGCTCAAGCGCGGCACGTCGAATACCCCCCCAAAGGCAATTGGCGGGACGCTGCCGCCTATGTGAGATGGAATAAACTTGGGTATTATGGGAACGCGATCCGTGATCACAGCAAGATATAAGAGATTCCCCTGAATGAGTTATAATTGGTAAGTTCTGACGTGTCACTGTCATGAGCTGAAGTAGGACTTGCATAGGTCATAACATCATTCGCTGCAAATTATGCCATCAGCCTTTGGTAAGGAAATTTGTGTCAATAAAACTTACTCCACCCCGCAGAGATCCATGAAGTGATATATTTCGTATCATTCCGGAGATTATCTTGAAATCAATGTTAGACCTTGTAACAAAGCCAAGAAGAGGACTTACCGCGGAAACTCTGAGTCGGAGGTCCAAGCACGTATGAATACTGTGTCGAAACAGAGATGCTCGAGTTCAACTCCACCGGTATATTGGCGGTAGCTTGCGGTTTCGGACGGGTAGTGAGGAGAGTAAACCCGAGGCTGAGCACGGAGATCGCTGAGAGGATTATACACCCAATTAAAGGCCATCGAGGCTTCTTGTCATAAGAGAATGCTGAAGACGACTGAGACCGCTTGAAAGTAGGAAAGTAAGGACTTTCCAAGTCCTCCGAGACTCTATCATGGTATAGGATAGAGTTGAAGAGTAGGTGCTCGTCGGAGCCGTCGTTGCTTGGCTTTGACTCTCTGTCCATAGTCAAGACCTATTATGAGAGGAAGAGTTTACATGGAAGCCAGGCTAAAGGAGAGACCACCTGCTTTACGTTGGTTCAGTGGATTAATCGGATATTGGGTAAACGCATTTGTCCAGAGCAGGCGACGCCACTCCGATATGTGCAATCTCGTGAAACCCCAAACAGATCTGATCGACCTGGCCTTCGATTGATCCGGCACACGAGACTTGTAGTACCTTGCACCAGCTCAATCAAAAAATTGACCCAGCTCAACTTTCGGATTCCATCATGGAACCGATGAAATCTCGCGATCGGTCAAAACACTTAGTACGACCGCGATGATCGTTCGGACTATAAGGCCTACATTCCTGCCTCGTGGACAAGGGACTGTCCTTTGGTGAAATATCCCCCGTTCGCCCCAGAGCTTGAGCAATATTCCAACATGTCTTCCGGTCGATACTGTGATGCAAACACCTTCAAAGTCGCCGCGGTGGTTTCATTCTACATGTGTGCTGCTTTGGTGGTGAGTTGCTTGTTCGGAATCCGTTGAGGAATGTCCACTCATATCCTCTGAGATGGTTTTCGTGTAAGATGTCCAACTCCTTGAAAAATATGTTTTAGCCCAACCATACCCATAGAAACAAGGCAGTTTTGAATAATTCGCCAGACCTGCCCCTCCTTTTTCTCTTGTTGCAGCTTCTCATAGCAGTGCTCCTTTTACATGCAGCTGCACTCATCACACAGCGAGTCGAAATACCTAAAGTGGATCTTGCCACAGCCAAAAAATTAACACCGGTGATCCTTGTGAACATCACTGGTCTCGTATTCAATACGCTCTGTTTGCGTGATGTCGAAGCCTCCTTCTTTCAGGTACGAGAAACTTGGTTTGTAATGGTCTTCGGTCATGTTCCTAACGAAGGAGAAGATTGCCAGAGGTCTCGTTTTACCTCTGACGATCGTCGTTTCGTCGTTCAATACGCGAACCACACCCTCAATAAGAACTATTATAGCTGCTTTGGCCGTAACATCTGGATTTTTGCTTGGGGTTGCGCCTTCATCAACAGTGCCAGTTAACGTTACCCCCTCGAATTTGTCTCTTCTCTATGGGGTGTTATCCTCATTGTTCATCGCATTCCATGCTGTCCTGATCAAGACTTCCTTGCCCTACTGCGATAACTCCACGATTCAACTGGCTTATTGGACCAACGCAGGATCGGCAATCTTCCTGCTCCCTTTTGTTTTGATACACGGCGAACCATCCAAACTTGAAGATCTTATCCATGACTCCAATTGGGACGGCAGCGTGTTCCTTTGGGGCAGCGCGGTGACAGGAGTGTTCGGCTTCCTTCTGTGTGTGGCCGGCCTCCTCAGTATCAAAGTCACAAGTCCCATCACGCACATGTTTTCAAGTGTCAGTTACCTTGTTCGAACAGAATCCTAGAACTGATTCTCCATGTTACCTGCAGGCCGCCAGATCTGTTATCCAAACTATACTCGGCGTTTGGATGCTCAAAGATATTATGACTGTGTGCGTACCGTCATCTTGCCAATTGGTGTGTCGTATGATTGATCGGCACCTTGCATGCAGCAACCGCGCACTGTCTATTTTCGTTATCCTGTTGGGAACCATGTGCGTACCCTTGACGTCTCGTAGAATGGAAATAGCATTGATACCCCACCCAATCGCAACGACAGGTATTATACATGGGTCAAATCGGCTGAAAGTGCACCTCCTCCACGGAAAGATATCGACCTGGAAGCACTAGGCGATAGAAGGATGACGGAAGATTCCGATAGCGACATTACGGTGGTATTTGATGTTCCAGAGGAAAAGGAGAGTAAAGAGTAGGCTGTACCCGATGGGTAATCCCGCAGAGAGTGGAGAACGGGGCACGATGTCCGCATTTTGCATTATGTCTCCCGAAATAGATTTAACTGACGTGGACACTGGGATCTATGTACTATTATTCGGGACATCGCTGCAATGGAAGCTTAGTTTCACTCGTACCTGTGTTGATTCTCCTGGCTTCCAAGGTCCCCGCACATACTCTGACTTTGAGCCCAAGGATAATTTATCCCGCAAAGGGCAAGTCCACCATTCCTCTGCTGATGAAGTAAAGCCCCTGGGAATCAACTTGCCGTCTTAACGATACGGCGTCCTCGGAAGTGAATTAATATCTGGTGGCGATAGAAATCAAAAGGGGGGACGAGGAACATGACAGGACCTGGGTAGCGAACAGTAGGGCCATCCAGGTCGAGGGGCTTGCGGTGTTGGGCTTGAACGGCGGTGGAGATGGTAAAGGGATGATTCTGTGTGAGAGAACGCGAAGTCTATACTTTCTTTAGCATCCCTCCTTGGAAACTATGCTTCCGTTACAATAGATGATGATGCGTTATCAGCTACTTACCGGCGACTAGGCACTAAGCACTAATGGATTAGAAGGGACCTTTGTCGACTGGATCAAATCGGCCTCCAGCTCAACGTAGTGCTCCCGATAGCGTCAATACCTCGACTAGAGCACTCACCAGGTGACGGTTTTCACAAAAATCCCCATCGGAGATAAGGTATCTAGCTATCTCGTGTTCTGCCAACGTCACTAACAGAACAAGCAATATGGGCGTTACTAGCAGCTGCGTTGCTGAAGCTTCACAAAATGAAACGGCCGAATGCTCGTAGAAGTCACAAAAATATGGACCTACTGGTCCAGAGCATGACTACATATGCGTTGATGAAAAACGTGGGGTGTTGTGTACAGGTTGGTACGACATATAATTCAAATGTCTCGGTCGGCAGTGAAGCGAAAACTCGACGGCAGATCTCGATCTCAGGTCGACTCACTTTTCAAGACCAATTTGAAGCAAACCAGGATGAACCGAATCTGCCCAGCCAATCTATAGCCCCGCTTTCACAAGATTGCGGGCACCATTTTTCGCTACCAGTGGGCCTTTCAAGCATGTATATAATGCAAACAGCCAGAAGTACCCATTATTTCATCTGTCCTACGTGAGCCATTCTCGCTTGAGCAATGTCACTGGTTCAATCACCACCTTCTCCTGCTCCCTCAGATGCGTTTGGCAATAATTTCGCCGGGATGTCGATTGCTACCTCCGGTCCTGGTCTTGCCACTGAGAGGATCTCAGAACCACCTCAGTTCGAACGGCGCATGGGAGACAGCGAACTTTCTTATTATCTTCCTTCGCGAACCAATGGTGTGAATGATATGTAGGCTTGGCTATTTTATCTTCTCTACATTCCTCTAACAGAGTGCCTTGCTGTACATATAGGTATCTTCACCTTGGGTTCGATGCCCCAGAGCACATGATACAATGCGCACGCGTGCGCGTGGTTTGGGCGATCCTCCGTATACGGCATCCCCTACTGGCATCCAAGGTGATAATGCACGATTACGACGACGTCAGATTCGTGTAGGTCGTGTTCTTGGCGTCATGTAAGGACCTCATTGACATTCATTTACAGCTTCACTCCCCCGCAATCTCCAGAAGACGCATTGATTAACGCAGACTATAATTTAGAATATAAATTAGCCTCCAAGGACGGTATGTCGGCATGATTCCTTAATCGATATAGGCAATACTGATTCTGCTATAAGAACTCATTGATAACTATCTCAACGGACCTCGGACGCTTTCCAACGACCGTTTATCGTACCTTGTTGTTGTGCAAAGGGGAAGTTTGCTGCCAAGTCCACCGTTAACACCACCGCCCTCTCCAATACTGTCCGAGTCGTACAAACCGGAAGTCTCACTGCAGAATCATGATCTACTAATATGTGCCGCGCACTTCTTGGGAGACGGCATGGCTCTCCATCAATTTGCGAGCGACTTCTTCGGTCTTCTCGGAAGTGAAAAAACACAAGGTGACCTTGAGCTACAATTGAGTGAGGAATGGCGAAGTCGATGGGCATCGGTCCCAGTTGGAGTTCGTGTTTTGAAATTTTAATTGTTTGGCTATGTGCCATGTGCTAATCTGATGTCCAGATGTCGGCTTTTCCGATAACACTGGAAGACAGTCTGGGCGAAGAACCTAGTAGGTTTCGGCGTGCCGTAGGTAAGGTAGATTTCACGAGAATCCAAGCACAAATGATTGTAAAGTTTTCCCTATTTCACATTCCAATTTCATGCATTTTTAACAGCGTCTGCAGGGAGGACAAATGTTCCCTCGAGGATCTAAACAATCCCGACATACCATTGTTCCTACAATATCCTATGATGTGGAACGCACTAAAATCATTTTGAAGCATTGCAAACTTCACGGGGTATCCGTCTCTGCAGCTCTATTTGCGGTGTGCAACATAGCGTGGGCCCGGATGTCAAAGGACAAGCCTCACTTGCCCACGTACGTATCGAAATTCCTTTCTTGATTGAAATACAGTTAAATCGATTTTTCAACAGAATGATGTACTCGGCGCTCAACTTACGCCCTTGTTTCACGACCAAGGGGCCAATTGATTCATACTGGTTCCTCGCAGTGGGATATTTCAATGTCATCCTGCCCAACTTTATCCCTCAATCAAGCAACATATCATCAATTTTCTGGCATCGTGCACAAATAGCCAAAGAGCAGAGCATTCGTGCCGCCAAGAGCCCCATGATCAGAACTCGGAGCCGCTTGATGGCCGAAGAAAGGGGGCGACGTGCTCGAGCTTGGGCCAAGGAAGATGACGATAGAGAACGTGGTATCCATGAGCCACGCCCTTCGCCCTCTCCTCCGAATGCCACGCCCCCCGCCCCATCCGCAGCATTAATAGGTCTATCGCTATTGGGTAACCTCGATGGCATCTACAAGCATGGGAGCTTTCCTGACGTTAAGCTCCACACTTTGACAACGGGTTCTCGTCAACGATCCGGGGGTATGCTCCTCTTTGGATATACATTCGCTGGTAAACTGTGGATCAGCCTCGGATATGATGAAAATGGTTTCGAGAAGAAAGTGGTTGAGCAGTTCTGGGGAAATGTACTTCAGACGACGGAAGAACTATTGGTGAATTAACAATCCTAAAACAGGACACAGCTACTTGTATTATAAGCTTGATCTTCACCGCATATTGGACTGGTATCTACTAGTGTATAGTGATTGTTGTTGTGGTGTACACATGTATAATGACAAGGACAAGTATTAAATAATATCATCGGACATTTATTGCCAAGCTTGGTGCTTATCCTTCTGCCACTGGCATGACCTCAATTTTGCTTCCGTTTGACATCTATGTCCACATACTCGAGCAGTTACCACCTCCCGGTACAGATCAAGATGAGGCCGCCTTAAAGACACTTATTGCTTGTCTTCGTACCAGTTCGACTCTTCGCGATGCTGCATCAATCTCAGGATTATGGAAACCGCGCTATAAGCACCGATACACAGTCTCTAACCTCGACGACGAGTTGTTCCGAAGACACACCACCCACGAGGATTGGAAACTAATGTATTCGCAGAGGCGCCGGTTGGACCAAAGGGCTTTGAAAATCTTGGATGATATCGTACAGACACGAAATGGACGGCATGAACGAGCGCGGGAATTAAGCAACACATTATCTTACGACGTTTGGAATGCGCTGGAGAAAGAATCACAATGCACTCTACCCGAGGCTTTTCGAGAGACTGGTGACGAGAGTGGGAGAGCTGCCTGCAATGCTGCTCCTAGGCGTTTCTGGGCCAAGGCAATACTTGGAACCATTGCTAGGAGTACAGCCATTAAGACATGGGGACAAGTCCTTTCGTCTAACGATCAGCCTTCGTTAGAAATTGCATTTGCTTCGTTGTCTGCATTCTTTGGTGTTCTACCGACAGAAGTATGTATCATACGGATAAGTTGTTCGATAACTGATATTCTGTCAAGATAACTTCTAAGCTTGACGCTCTTGCAGACCAATGTCGCTCTTTTATCATACAAAGGCATATCACTTTGGATAAAGATAGTTTCAACAGCGATGCAGAAGTCCTGAAACAGATTTCCACTGCTATATGTGACTACATGCGAACCGAAGGATTCAAAGCCGTCGATGGTGAGAGGATAATCAGTATATCACCCTTATTGCAATAATCACACATGCATGACGAATACCCAGGCCGCAACTTTTACTCATTGCATTCTCGCCTACCCCACTGCTTCCTCACCACTCATAAGGCGACCATTCCAATATCATTGGTTTTCGTATTCGTGTGCATCGCACGGCGGCTGGGCATCGATGCGTCACCTGTTGATTTCCCAACCAAAGTCTTGGCAATAGTTTCCTCTCCCGACCCCACGGTTCCTGATATATATGTCGATGTGTTTGGTTCCGATATTCAAGCAATACTTTCAGCGACATTGGACATTCCAATTCTACTTGCAGGGAGTGGTGTTCCTCCCAATTCCACAGCGCGATACATTCAGCCTGCCTCTACAGATTTTATTCTCATTCGAGCTTCACGCAACATCCTCGCGTCTTCTTGGATGCCTCATGGTATCAATATCTCGGACGATGATAAAATAGCCGCCCAGTACATAGGTCGCGCTATAGGACTCCTTTTTCTGAACGAACGACACTATCTAGTCGGCGTGCAAAATTTATTTCTCGAATTTCCCCTCGACACCTCCGCTGTTATGATGGACTCTCTTTCTACTTGTCTTACCGGAGGCCTAAGGGACGAACTCATGGCATCGTGCACCTTGGCTATTGAACAGGAGGAAAGTGCTTCGTTAGTAGTGAACCGCCGATCCACGCTACCGCCAGGCATCGAAATAAGGTATTTTGTCGGCATGGTCTTTCAGCATCAGCTGTTGGGGTATATAGGTTACATATACGGTTGGGAGGTACGCATGCATCGAAATACTCTTAAGATATCGTTCATGACCTCCTCATTCAATCCACCACTATAGCCTTATTGTATGGCGGGCGAGGACTGGATTGCTCAGATGAACGTTGATGCACTCGAGCGTGGTAGACGTCAACCATTTTACCATGTAATCTCGCAGAATGGTTCTCAGAGATGTAAGTTTCAACCTTCCATACATCGAACACGCAACTCATGCTATGTTGAAAGATGTCGCGGAAGACAACATCACACCGATCGGGCCTCCTAATTGGTCATCGCGAAGAACATTTAGGGATGCTCCACAAGCAGCAAGGTATTTTGAAGATGTGGTATCATGTCCTCGTGGTGCAAGGTTTCTGCTTAGCCCAGAGCTCCAAACGATGTATCCCGAGGATGAACTGTTCGCCTTACGATGGATGGAAGAGATCCAGCATTAAAGATGGTATTGCTTTTGCCAGGGTTGTTGTTGAGGGTTCGTGTGCAGGATTATAAATGCTCGAGGGGTTTTCATAATATTACTGTGATATAAGCATGTTGATAATGATACATTGTCATATTGTACTGAAACCAAGGGGTATGGTATTATTTGTCCGATTGAAAAAACAGAATGGGGCGGGGATAGGTGGGCAAAAGGTTGAGTGAGAGAGGATGTATGTGGACCGAAAGCTACAAGGAAGGGGGTTTATGTGATACAAGAAAATTTGAAGCGTCTTTTTACCAATGACCGAGTTGGACTCGGGATCGATCGAAACCGATCTCTAACCATTGTTCCACTCCTTCGATATTTGAGTTGGCCTGGTCAAGCCCCAAGAAGCCTACTCGGTGATAGACTTTGGCAGCAGGATTTCCTCGGCCGACATATAAAACAACTCTTTCGTTTTTGGACAAAAGGCTGGATTGACGAAGATGTTAGTCTAAGAACTGATCAAATGATAGGATCGAAGACTTACTCTCGACACACTCGACGAACTAGACGTTCTGCACAGCCTAGCTTGCGCCATTCAGGATTTGAATAAACCTTGGTAATTGCTGCTACATCGGTGGATTGCCTTGTTGTGGCAACCATTGATGCAATGTCGGGTTCTTCGCCCACTCTAGAAATCCGATGAATCCATACTTGTTGCTTTTGGATCAGCAGCTGGGCTTCTAACAATGCCTTTTCGGGCGAGAGAATGAATGGTTCCTGATAAGGTGACGTTAGATATGCAGCACATGTCAACAAAATATGATGACATACCGAAGTGGCTGCAAAGTTGCGACACAACCGCGCGACGGCCTCGGTGTCGTCAGGGGTTGCGAGGCAGAGTTCGAATATAAGGTCGGGATGGATAGTGGTAGTGCGATTGACAAACGACTTTTTAGTGCAGTAGCTGAAAGTAGCGTCATAGTAAGGCTCTGCGTAGGTATTGATCCCAGTCAATTCCGACCAGACGGCAGCGAATTTCAGGGTCACGGGTTCCACCGCAAACACTGAGAAAACGCGTTCGAGGCCGACAACATCTAATAGTGTCTTGGCAAGAAGATAGATGGGGTGCTCGAGGTAGGCTTCCTCGATTTGAGTGATGGGAATCGATGTAAATATGAATATAGGATACGTCCCCAACGCTCCTTCAGTGCAAGAGAGGACGAATTCGACCTGTTGGCCAGGTCGTGCATAAGTGATCCACAAGTTTCTGCCTGATAACGCTGTTCCGCTAGCCTCAGCGCGGAGAGCTTTCTCCGCGTAAGGTAAGATGATATTGGAGGTTGAGGGGTACAACTTCATTGTCTCCCACACATGCGCCGGGATTGCCAGCGCTGAGTAGTAGGTTTGGACACTAGACGAAGTGTATGTGCGAGCGGGCATGATAGGAGAGGTAAATCAAGGTGAGTTATGATGAGTCTAATCGACAGTCATTTTCGATTAGCTCTTTATACTGGCTGCGACGCAGTTCCTCTGCGCCCAGCAGCTGCAGTATTTGCTCGTGACTCTACGTGACTCGGCCACGGATCCACCACTCGTAACTGCACAGGCTAGGGTAAGAGTCAGAACGGCAGCAGGAACGAGACGACATCCGAGGCATGAGAAGTTTCAAAACAACAAATAATGGCCAAAATCAGGCGTAAAGGAAAGGGATCCTTGTTTATTTCATCGAAATACAGCAAACAAGGAGAAAAATTTACTCACAGCTATGCTGTATTGGCCATAGAATCATTGACGATACAGCAACAAATGTCACCAAATGGCCACATCATTGGATGGCAATCGGGGCAAGACCGCGCAAAATGGAGTCATTTCGGGATATGATGGATACGCGCAAGATCATTAGAAAGCGGAGCCGTACGCAGCATTGGGACGTGCGAGATGGATAGTATCCCACACACGAGTCATTCTGCGCCTGCAAAGTAACGTTCGGCGGATGGGTTAGCGCTCTAACTCATTGTTCAGAAATAAAAGTAACCTAATAAGTTTCTCAGAGGGGCTGTTCTGCTTGCTTCTTTTGCCTAAGCGTCTGAGTAAAAACAAAGATCAAGTGGCGTTAACTGGACCATGGCCAATGGCTAGTGGCAAGTTGTCTCATGCTGTCAATCAATCGGCGCTTGATTATCATATATGAGCGCTCATGCCAAAAAAGGCTTTTCCCGACATCGACCCATAAATTTCCTGGAACCAGCACACACCACGAATCTCGGATATGGCATACAGGAATGTCATAATAAACAACAAATAAGAGCACTGACGACACAAAATATCCAATAAGTCAGAATGATACGGTGAAGTATCAAGTTAGAAAATGAATCAGATCTTCTTGACTCCATTCACCGCAACTTTGCGTGGAACCGCCCGTTCCACGACATTCAACATTGCGAGCAAACGTTCCTCATTGTGGCGGCGTCCGACTAGCTGTAAAGATATAGGTGCATTATCATAAGTCTGTGGATTCCACTGTCCTTGGATGAACTTCTCCACGTCATTTCGTGGCGGAGCAAAGGCGGGGTACGTAATATGTGTGTCTGCTTTGAATTTTCCAACGGGAAAAACGACACCTGGAAGATCCAGCAGGTTCCATTGCGAACTGTATCCCCACCAGATCGTTGTATCGTGCGGTGGCGCTAAAGTAGATGCCACGGGGCACAGGATGACATCCACAGGACGTCCGGTAGCAGTGCGTTGTTGGGTAGCATTCCAGTGAGCAAGAGCCTTCGATCGGAAAAGCTCTCGTTCCGCATTTAATCGGAACGACTGAGCTGGAGTATATGGAGCACGTCCTTTGGCGTGGTTCAGCAACCATTGCGTTTGGGGAACTTCAGTCTCTCCTGCTCCTAAGATTGTCTCGTGGTATTCTTTGCCTCCGTCCAGAAGATATAACTTAACCTGTGCAACTGCGATAAGCACGCAGCCATGACAGATATAATGAACAATCTCACAATCAAATCCCATCCAAGCTGATGATCCAATGGATACCATTCGATGACATCGTGTCCAGCTGCAATCAAGGCATCCTTGTATCGCCTCAATTCCTGAGCAATTGGTGGATGCGGTGCAACGACGCCATCGTCAAAAAGAATGCCAATCGACAGCTTTTCAGGCAGATCACTTCCTCTGGCTATGTCTCTCTTCCACGGCATTTCCACTAATGGGGGCTCAACTAACCAAGGCTTTGCGTCCAACATAACCCGACAAAAGAGCTCTAGGTCTCTGGCTGAGGTTGCGAGGGGACCGACGCAACCTATGATAGCCTCCATACCATCATGCGTTCCAAGGAGGCCTGCATGGGGCAAGCGAGCCACAGATCCTTTTAGGCCGTATAGTCCGCAGTGTGCAGCAGGAATTCTAATACTACCACCGATATCAGTCCCAACTCCCAGAGGACTGCCATGGCATGCGATCAAGGCACTTTCTCCTCCACTGCTACCTCCAGATGTCAGTTGACGATTGAAGGGGTTAACAGTCCGACCAAACACATTGTTGTTTGTTTCGAGCGACTAAAAAAAGTTAAGAGTACGTTGAATATCAGGATGCGTCATTATTCACCAACAGTGTTTGCGGATTCTGCGTCTTGACGTATAGAACAGCTCCTGCCCTTTTGAGAATATCCACTACTAGAGCATCTTTATCGGCCACTGTTTTGTACGCCCATCCTGTACAAGAATCAGGCAGGGCCTCAAAATAAATAGTATAAGAGCGAACCTATATATCCAGTCGAGGTATCCAATCCTTCTATCTTTATGTGATCTTTAATCGATACTAAGATCCAAAAGGCTCTCAGCGCTCATGCGTATACAGCGATCAAAACCGCTGTGGTACCTGGTAGTCCGTGCAATGGGCCAACAACATTCCCAGTTTCCTCTAGGTACTTATCCAGTTCCGTTGCTCGTTTAAATCCTTCCGCAGTAAAGATTTCTGTTAAGCAATTGGTAGCGTCTTGTGCTACGACAGCTGCTTTGACAAAAGCTGTCAAGACCTCGTGCGAAGTGTGAACACGTTTGCGGATGAGATCTACTAGGGTAGTCGCATCGCAGCTAACGATGTTGCGCTCTTCGCCAGTGAGGTTTGCCAAGGGATACTGGGAGACATCCCTGATGTTTTCGGGCACTGCTACACGCCAGTCTGCATGTACAGATAGCTTGCCCTCGCGGTCCGCATACTTGCGGGCAGCCAGGACTTGACTATCTGACGTCAGATCTTGAACCATGGAAGATACCGTCGAAAGGGTCTTGCAAAAGCAGAAGCGCACAGAGTGGGATGTTCCTGTGAAGCCTCAGAACCCCGCTCATCAAAGTTTTGTTTTTATCGATCTCTATTAACCGCTTGTGACACCGATAATTTTTTCGTGCATGCTGTGGATAGGCACAGGTTATGCACAGCTTAAGAAGGAATTCTGAAAAGAATGATGAGGACCACACGCTTCGAAGTTGGAAGTCAGCTTTCAATAAGTCACAGATTACGATTCATGTAAAAACAGTTGTCGGAGTAAAACTAGCCTGAAACCAAGGGAAATAATGGCCACCTGGGCGCTAATGTTGACGAATCGACAGGCCACCAATTTGATGAGACGTTCAAGATAGACGCTGTGATTACAAGTGGGCGCTCAGGTGGTCCAGGTGATAGACGCCCATATCTGGTGAGAAGTTTAAGTTCGGCCGATCTACTTTTTCTAGGAAAGACTTACCCGGATCGATCCAGTGATAATCCGACCCAATCATATCTGTGGAGTTTAGAGAAATAGGACACAGGAAGATTAGCAGAGGAGGATCCTTGTGAATCCCGAATGTGGGATGTATTGACACTTGTTTATCAACAGCCTTAGATTGATACACAAACAAACAAAGGTTCTCCATAGCCTTGACTGATGTCTGAAAAGACAGCACGCAGTCATACGCATGTTTCTAACCGTGCAAAAGCAAGGGAGACGCTGGAGAAGAAAGCTGTCTACAAAAGTGTGCTCGAGAATCCTTTTCGCATAAAATGGTATGACTCAATTTGGCAGACGCTGTGCAGTGCCCTAACATTATCCAGGCCCTCAATTCCTATGAACGTACAGAATCTGTTCTTAGCTCATCTCATAGCCATTTTTGACAGCGATTCTGGCTACCGGCGCCGCAGGAGCATACAATCTTTGGAGCGGAGAGCGAAAAGACACCGCAAGATGAGCAATGCTTTGGTATCATCTGGAGTAGATGCTTCACCCGGAGACACGATAATGGTGACGCCAACACCACAAAATGTCGTTTCATCTTCGGGTGAAACGGAAGCCGCTACCGTCGGAGGATCCGATACCATTCAAGCTGCCTCTCATAACAGCGAACAAGAGCTCCAAACCTCGCCCCTACAACACCTCACGATTGGCATAAATGAAGTAACAAAGGCGCTTGAGGCACAAATATCAAAATCGCGAAATGTAGTCACCATCTCTGAGAACGCCTCGATCATACCGTCAGATACGGAGCGCTCACCCACCATAGCTGTGGTCTTCGTATGCCGTGCGGACATCGATCCCCCTCTCCTCGTAGATCACATTCCCCATCTAATAGCTGCATGTAACGCCCCGCGCATGAATGTACACGTTTCAGGACCACCTCAACATGTCAAGCTTGTTCTTCTCCCAAAAGGATCAGAGCATTCCCTTGCCGCAGCGCTTGGCTTACGGAGAGTAGCTATCCTAGCGGTCCATGTACGTACTGGGAATATATTTTTTCACGGCGCCCGTCATTGATTCACCTTAGCGCGAGGCTCTTCTGCTATCCTCACTTGATGATCTACTCAAAGCCGTTCCAACCGTCAGCGCTCCATGGCTCTCAAGTGCAGACGCTCCTACATCCTCCATGAAGCAGCTTATTCCCACTCACATCAAGCAAGTAAGGACGACTGCTCCCAAGGACATGAAGGCCGCCAAGGAGCAAAGAAACCAGGCCAAAACAGCAGCTAAGAAAAGAAGACTTACAGCATCCGTGCCGCGCGGAAAACGAGAAACAATCACAGCACATACAGTATCTGATCCTTGATGATTCTGATCCTGATATTCTCTTTTTCTCATGCTATGAACGTTGGGGATTGTTAGCTCTCACTATTGTGGGGTTCCATGACGGTGTATGTGACATGAAACATATTGGTCTTCATACTTGACCACACATGTTGGGGTGTTGGGATCAATTTTTATGTGACTGATTATGTTTAAGTGTACAAGGTGCATCTCGTTTAAGACTCTGGAACAAGGCCTCACGTCGTTTGTTTTCTGCTTGAACCCTTGTAAATAGTTTTGTCCTTGCGGTAATCACGTGCGAACCAACGCCAACATTTCTCTTTCAACGTTTCAACCCATCTATTATTGTGCAAGCTTGTATCTGGACATTGGGAAAGGATCGCGCTCCAAGTTCAATCAAAGTGACTCTTAAATCGGCATTTTTTAAAAGAGCTGCTCCTCCGAAAAGCATATTATCGATGTTTATCGCTATCATAGGAACGCGATCCTCGGGTAAATGCACGATCGAGGACTATCTGATATCCAAAGGATTTGTTTCTGTGCGTCTGAGCCAGAAATCGGTCGAGGTTAACGCGTCGTTGTGTTGAATACATACTCTATATACTAACGTCGCGTCATGGTAGATCTCCAATGATCTTTTGGACACTAACTCTTCAACGCCTCGAGCCATGTCTCCAGTGGGAGATCCGCATAGGATGTCAAACTACTCATTTCTTTCCATGAATTCTCCTGTTACTCCGTCACCTTCACCTATCGCGAACTCCCAGCTAATGACGTTCAACTCTCCTGCATCCTTGCTTGATCATGTCACTCAAGAATGGCGATCCAACTTCGTTACGGTCGACCTCGACACTCCAAAATTAGTCAACTTTTTTTCGAGGCGGCCATTCTTTATGCTCACTCACGTAGATGCACCTTTATTTTTGCGGTACAATCGATCCAATAGGCATGTTCTTAGTTTCAAATCATGAGGTGACCCAAATCATCATCCAGCTTCATAGCATCAACGCCACATCGTTGGAGAATTTCGTACGCCAGAACGACCAAGCGGCTTTCGGAACAGATGAATCTACCTCAGTTCAGGGACATTTATCGTGTTCTGGTTTCCGCACTTTGAGACATCTCATAAAGCTCAGCATCGTCAACTCCTTTCAGACGATTTCCGAGTTGCATACTTATCTCGACAGTTTGGATATGACGAATTTAGAGCGTCTTAGGCCCCAGTGGGATACATATTTCATGGTTAGCTGCCTTGCAATGAGATCTATTATTATTATTACCTTTTTCTAGACACTGGCAGATCTAGCCTCTCAGCGCTCAAATTGCATGAAACGTCGTGTTGGCGCAATTCTAGTGAAGGAAAACCGCATAGTTGCCACAGGGTTAGCTTTAACGCGGATATCAGGACCCTCTTTTCACCAGCGTCTTTCAGTTATAATGGTACTCCCCGTGGAGTGACAAATTGTAACGAGGGTATGATCCTGATACTTCTTTGCCGAATTTTATTCACTCAGTCGTGTAGGTGGCTGCCCCCGTTGTAATCGCACTTCTGCCGCGGACATCTTAGAATGTCTTTGCCTTCACGCTGAGGAGAACGCTCTATTGGAAGCGGGAAGGGATAGAGTGGGTAAGAACGCAATCATATACTGCAATACGTACGTGAACCATTTCCCCTTCAAATCTATATTTATTGTGTTTCCAGATGCCCGTGTTTGAAATGCACAATCAAAATCATACAAAGCGGCGTCACCAGAGTTGTATATAACCTCAGCTACAAAGTGTACGTTCGTTCATTCGTGAATAGTGTTGACCCTCTCAAGATAATCATGGATAATAGGGATGAGGCATCGGCCAAGCTTTTCAAAGAAGCAGGAATAGAACTTTCCCGACATACCCCCCCTCCAGAAGCATAATTTTTCGGACAGGCCATTAAATTATGTACTTTGAACAACGGATTACCGACTACGCTTTCGTCAAGATCATCTCCACATTGCGGTCGATGTTCCATTTTTGCTGCCGCAAAAAGATAACCTGGCCGCCTAATTTTCCCGAGGTCGACATCAAAGCAAGCCACACAGCATCTTCGTTTCCTTTGGCTAGAGCTTTGTATAACTCCCTTGCATACCCTTGTAATTCTTCATGTGCCTGACTGTGCAAGAAACGCCGAAAAGCGAGGATAACGTCCCATGCAGATGTATCTTGCATATGCACCCCGTTTGTCGCAGCAGTCATTGTCTTCAGGATGGATCGATATAAACGATGGGAATGAGTGTACGCTGACTCCGTTCCAACCGCAGCTAAGCCGCGACGAGCAAGTGCATTATGGGAATCAGCCACGTCGAGTTTCGCAAGGACAGTACGAAAGCGGGGCCAGACATCATCCCAAATACGTCGACCCATGAATGACCCCACGTGGGTGACCAAAGCCTCGATCAAAGCGGCAGCGGCACTGACAACGAAAGGCTCGTTATCGCCAAGTCGATTGAGGACGAAAGGCCATGCGTGATGGATAGAAGGTAGGAGTGCTGACTCAGATAATACTGGTGTCGCAGAGCTTAGTAACGTGAGAATGCGGGCCCGGATAGTAGGAGATCCATGGGTCAAAAAGTAGATAGAGCGTGAAACCATTTGCTTCGTCAGGGTCTGAGCTGGAGTAAGTGGAGGTTCACGTCCCGGATCTGCTGAAGGTGCATTATCTCCTTCATTGTCTTTTGCGGAGCTGTCATTGTCGCCCCAAGCTTTCTGGGGCGCTGGGCCATAGTCTGTGTTGTCTTCATCAGAAATGGTTGCCTTTCTATTGGATACCCACTCGAAGAGCGCTTTTAAACTCTGAGCTTGTGGTGGTTGTGGTGGGGCATCATTCTCGACGTGTGCGTGGGGCTCGTCGGCTTCAATCACTTTTACAACCTCCCCTAGCACTTCCACCAAGCCTTCCACCACGATCTCATATCCATGATATTCGTCGAGTCTATCGAAGCATTCTTCCACGACGTCTCCTGCTTTTTGGACGACCTCACTCCCCACGAGACGCACCAGTACTGCAAGAACCTTCGTGGCATTTACATCAAGCCACCTACGAGATAGTCTTCGTGAGACGGCATCAAGTGCATAGTCGAAATGTGACAGTAAAAGATTGACAGGTGATGCATACGATGTGGCGTTCGTTATGAAGTCAAGAGCCGCTAGCGCAGTCAAGGATAGATGAGAGATCGGCGAGACAAGGGAATGCAAGACTGGGTAGAGTACGTGAATGAGTAGCGATGTATATCGCGCCTGCAAAATACCCGCAGTGATAGACAGAAGATGCAGCGAAAAAGACCGGTGTAATAGTGGTTGAGTGTCCGAGGTCGGATTCAAAGGAGCACGAGGTTCCGTGATTTGTAAAGTTGCTTTTATGGGTTTGAAGCCTTTAGTAATTTCAGTTTGAAGAAGAATATCATCAGTTCGGTGGTCGTCATTTGGTGGGACAGATGGTGCGTCGAAGTCGCTTTCTTGATTCCATAATTCAGCGATATCCCTCGCGAGACCTCGCGAGAAACTTTCTAGCTTCTTACTTCGGCGGGGGCAAGAACCTGCATTGTTTTCGGGGTCCAAAGAAATGCCACTGATACCCTCCAATAATCTCGCAGCACACCACAGCCCCGCCACGGACCTGGCCGTCCGCGCTCCCCGAGCGATGGAGACAAACCATTCCACAGCATACAGGCAGCTATCACCACTGGCATGTCCTAAAGTGCGAAACATTCGTGCTAACGCCTCTTGTGCTGATCGCGATAACAGATTTTTTAGAGTTGCTTCAGGGAAAGAGACTTTTTCATTTGCATCTGCATTTCCTTCGAGAAATAATTGAGCGATAGAAGCCTTGTTGACAGAAGTTGAAGGAGTGGTAAATTCCAGTACTGAGAGCAACGTCCAACCCCATTTCTCAATACCACCGGTGGGACCAAGGAGTAATTCGATACCAGAAGAAATGGAGAGACCTATTTGTTTCGGCTTCTCCGGCGATGATTTGGCCAAACGAGAGATAGCCTCGATCTGACCAGCAATGTGCTCGACTTTAGCATCGGCTTGTGAAGCAATAGATCTTGGCAAAGCGCTGAGACTTTCTTTAGAAATGTGCAACAAAGTTTGCATCAATAATTGAGACGCCGTAGACGATGAGCTCATTAGGTCGATTAAAGCGGTTTGAGTTGACGTTGATACTTCACTATATGGTGAATTAGATAATGATAGAAGCCAAGATAGGAGGAGCGGTTGCGATTGTGGCAAGGTGAGAGAAGTGACGCCGAGGATTGTCTTTGAAAATGTGCAAAGCGCAAGCAGAGCCGATGAAGTGGGATGTGTAACAAGTGGGGTGAGCGTATTGAGGGCGATATGCAATTGTGAAGAAGAAGCGCGTAACCAAGTTGAGGTCCGAGCGGTTAGATAAGGAGGAAGATGATGATCTGTCCCCGAAATATCGTCTTCCTCTGGACTTGCAAACTGGGAAAAATCTTCGAGGTCGACGACGCTTCGGACAGCGCCATCACGAATGCACACATCATCGCCTATAGAACGTACTATCACTTGTTCCATGACAGCGAGAGTATGCACAACAATCTCCCCGTTAGCCCAACCTTTGGTTGTACCAATCCCGAGCGCAATTTTTGTCATGTTGCTCATGACACCTGGGAGTACGGATGGTACGAACTGCTCCGATGCGTAAACTCCGATTAGCACGCGTAAAACCTTCAGAGAGATACGTTGTAAAGGCATGTGCTGAGATGTAGCGGTTTGTAACAAGTAATCCAATGTCTGACCAAGAACTGGGATGAGCTTGGTGGTTTGAGAATGTTGTTGTAGTTCCGCTAGACGCCGCGATGCAAGAGTAGGTGATGCCCCTGACGGATATTCTGTGGAATCCCGTTCTCGTAAAAGAGACCATAAACATTGCGCTGCAGCTTCCTTGGTTTCATCGTCTCTATCCTTGTTTTTACCCTTTCCGTCAACACCGCCAATGATAGATCCACAAAGCATGAAGATTTGATCCCATGTCGCTATCTCACAATCCCACCACCAAGATTCGCATAGGATCCCGAGGACACTGAGAAGCTTCTCGAGAACTTGATCGGGGATGGCAGCGGACACATTACGCCGCAAAATCGTGGATATGGGAAAGAAAATGTAGGACACAAGAGAAGTTGAAAGCGAGATGTGGGAGTCACGGAAATTGTTCAAGAGATCCAATAAGTTTGACAACAAACGCAACACGATAGAGACCGATTTTGGTGTCAATTGCGAATTCTCGAGCAACGGAACACATATAATTTTCAACTGGAAGGATCGTTCAGAGTTGTAGAACGGGAATAGAACACCAAGGGTAACTTTCCTTCTTGAATGATTCCTGGGACTGTGTATCCTGCGTCCCCATCATAGTGGTTAGGATTTAGTAGACTTTCCCACGGAAAGATAATCGAGTTAAGCGAAGTGCTAATTGGCTTTTACATGTAATTGACACCACCATGCCCTTCTGCTAAACTCACGGATGGATCTCCTCCCTATGCATTTTCCATTTTCTTGATTGCATCAACCTTAGATTGGCTGGACTTTACGCCGCATCTATTTTTTCTTATTCAATAGAGTTATATCCAACTGTCATCGCGACACTTCACCCTCAGACCTCTTCGTCCAGATGACTCAAGAGTCTCACAGAATTTTGCTTATAGACTCATACGATTCATTTACATATAAGTAGGTTCGCCTTTCTCGAAACTGACCGAGTTCTTATATTCGTCACAGCCTCGCTTCCTTATGCCGGAGAGCAATACCAGGCTGTTCCATTCATATCATTAAGAATGACCAGTTGGATCTTTCGACCTTACTTCCATTTCTCGATTGCTTCTCCGCGATTGTTGTTGGACCTGGACCTGGCTCTCCGGAAGTTGCTGAAGACATCGGTCTCGTTAGAGATCTATGGAAAATCCAAGAAGAACATCTACTGCCCATCTTTGGAGTCTGCCTAGGCTTACAGAGTCTGGCTATCGAGTTTGGGGCTTGTCTTAAACGCCTATCCACTGTAAAGCATGGCCAAGTTTCTCGCGTTGTTCACATTGGTGCAGATCTCTTTAAAGGGGTCGGCGAAGTCAATGCCGTTCGTTATCATTCACTTCATGTGGAGCTATACGGGCACAGTGCAATCGAAGAACTTGCGTACGCAAACGATGAAGGCGAGAATGGAAAAGTTGTAATGGCTCTCAGACACAAAACTCGTCCTCTTTGGGCAGTGCAATACCACCCCGAATCCGTCTTAACCGGAGGAGGAGGTATCGAGGTGTTGATTAACTTTTGGCGCTTGGCCCAGATATGGAATCAAGCACATGGACGGGTTATTCGCCAGTGGGATGAACAAACAGCTGATTTATTTGGCTCATCTTGGCCAGTTCTACGCCAGCCACCGACATCTCCTTCCCACCATGTGGTACGCTCAGTGGCCACGACTGTTCTGAAGCTTCCACATCTTCTGATGCCAACAATTTGCGAACTTTTCGGGGTCACCGATGAAACATCTCCGTTCGTTCTATTGGACTCCGCTTCTCAGCCAGGACGTTTTTCCATCATCGGATGCCTGAGTTCACAATCTCCCCGGATCACTTATTCAATTGGAGATTCGTTCGTCCACTTGGAAGAAAGAAATTCCTGCTCACAGATTGATTTACAATCCCGTGATATATGGTCGTGGCTTGCTTCTTTCATGAATCAAAGGAAAACAACCGGTGGTTCCCCCAACGTACCTTTCTGGGGAGGTCTAGTTGGCTATCTGAGCTATGAACTTGGAGTCCAATCACTTGATGTCCTTCCCAAGCCCCAGGCAGATCATTCACGTCATCCAGACGTGAATTTCGTTTTTGTCGAGCGCAGCATTGTGCTTGACACCACATGTGGTGACATTTATATCCAATCCATCATCGAAGACGACGCCGACTGGCTCGCCAATACGGTAATGCGACTTCAAGCCGCTGCTCAGAAACTTACATGTACAACTAATAGCACGCTTTCCTCAACGAAAGCCACTGCCAATACGTCAACCGTTACATTACCTGACCGGGAACTATATAAATCCCGTATCAATATTGCGAAGGAGCACCTTTTCTCTGGCGACTCCTATGAACTATGTCTCACAGCAAACACCCGTATTGCTTTGAATGACCCGTTGGCTCAAAAACCCTCTCAGCATCATTCGCCATCATGGCAACGTTATAAACACTTGCGCGAGATCAATCCTGCTCCCCACGCTGCTTATCTCCGGCTCCATCCCACTACACTACTAGCGTCATCTCCGGAACGCTTCTTGTCATTCTCTCGCCCACCAAATGCCACTTATCAGCTGCGCCCCATCAAGGGTACGATACGCACTGGCCCCGGAATAACTCGTGCCTTTGCTGAACAGGCTCTCAGAGGCAGCAAAAAGGAGGTCGCAGAAAACCTGATGATCGTCGATTTAATTCGCCATGACCTACACGGAGTTATTGGGGAAGATGTTCAAGTAAAGCAGTTTTGTAGTGTGGAAGAGTATAAAACGGTGTGGCAGCTTGTCAGCGTCATAGAAGGTAGGCCTGTGGAAGGAATGGAAGAAACAAACGGCCGTCATGCCAATGGAGCTCTCGGGTGGGAAGTTTTAAGACGAAGTCTTCCTCCTGGTCAGGATCTGCAATTTTCCAATCAATCGATTTTAATTTCTTGCATAGGAAGTATGACAGGTGCCCCTAAGAAACGTAGCGTCGAGATTCTCCACACACTTGAAGACGAGGAGCGAAGCATCTATTCTGGCGTTTTTGGATATTGGTGTGTTGGAGGAGGTGGTGATTGGTCTGTTACCATCAGAAGTTGCTTCAAATACGATGACACATACGGGTGTGCATCGCACACCTCCAGACCAGTAATCCATCCCCTCAATAAGCAGGTCTCTTTAAAACCTGAACATTGGGTGATTGGTGCCGGAGGCGCTATCACCGCACTGTCAGATCCCGACGCGGAGTGGGAGGAGATGATTGTGAAGCTACAGAGCGTGCTTCGAGTCTTCGGTGCCGCCATACCCCGCGGAAATTAGCAGTCACTTCGAATGCGTCTCGCACCTTCAGCCATGGGCCACCTCATTACCCATCGGTCTTAGTTCATTACTGCGGTAGTTCCACCTACTGTAACCTTTACTGAATTCAACTTCACCTACAGTCCTTTTACCAGGATATTTACTGATTGTTTCGATGCGTAATGTTACGATGCTTCAAAGAAGCTATTGCGCGGTCCATAAGGCGAAAATAAACCATCCTAACGTCTGGACGTGTGCAAAGGTTAAACTTGAGGAAGTGCGGAATTGGCATTTACGTGTACATGTATTTGTCACGTTTATGATTGACGAGATAACTTCAATTTCACCATGGTACATGTACAGGGGAGACTTATTTGCCTACACTTTCGACCAACAATTTGATCATTTCTCTTTCTTTAATCTTCATTCAAGCATCAGTCTTACTCGTCCCCTTTATTATGTCTGCCAATTACGCCTTTGTAACACTATTGACCTCAGATTCGTATCTCCCGGGCGCACTCACACTCGCAAGTGCATTAAAGGATGTGGACAACGCTCAGAATTCGGACTTGCAGATCAAATATGATATTGTGTGTCTAGTAACTCCAGCGACCCTCGATCAATCTAGCATCAAGTTTCTCAGAAGAACGTTTGATGTTGTCATTGGTGTTGAAACCATCTACCAGAGAGATGACAAGGGCTTGAACCTACTCGGTGAGATCTCATTCCATATTGTCCGGTGTCCGTTGAACGTTTTGGTGATTTGGCGGGCTGCTGGAACCTTTTGCGAGTGGCCAAAAAGGCAGTAAAGGGGCCCACGAAGCATTTATTTTGGATCGGTCCCGGTTTGGGATGAGTTTAATCGTTGCTTCTCCAGCTTTTCCTGGAGTGCTTCATGTTACATTATTTATTCTAATCTCGTTTAATGCCCAGGTCGACCAGATCTGAAAACTGTTCTCACAAAACTCCATATTTTCCGCCTGACACAGTATTCCAAGATCATATTCCTTGACGCCGATGTACTCCCTATTCGCCCACTATCTCATCTATTTAGCCTGGACCACGAATTCTCTGCCGTTCCAGATGTAGGATGGCCCGATATCTTCAACTCCGGTGTCATGGTACTTTCGCCTGGCGAGGACAAATTCTCTGATCTCCAGAACCTTCTGAAGGCGCAAGGTAGCTGGGATGGAGGTGATCAAGGCATCCTCAATGAATGGAGAGGAGATAACTGGAACAAACTCAGCTTCATATACAATACGACGCCTACGGCCGCATACACGTCAGTGATTTTCTCTTGTATGGAATTATACTCATCTCCAATTCAGATACGCACCAGCATACGAACGTTTTGGTTCGAAGATATCTGCGATTCATTTTATAGGACCCAACAAACCTTGGCACTCAATCCCATTTCGTGCGCCTGGCTCCTCAAGCGCGATCGATGCTACGAATTCGAACCAACAACGCGTGTATAGTTATGAATCTCTTGTCGACCGCTGGTATGGAGTTTATGACGCGCACTACCGTTCACATGCGGTATCCCCTGATACTGAGTTTGATGTACACAAGTATCCATCAGTTTGGAACAAAGAAAGTGCGGAAACAGCCAAGATACCTCCGTCACCCACCAGATCCTCTGGTGGTGTTTTTGGGCTCGACGAACTCCGCCGTTTAGCAATTCAAGGCATGACAGCTTTGAAACCTCGCCAAGAATCGCAAATAATTGGTGAATACCCCAAGAGCCACCTATCTGCCAGTGAAGGTCGATTTGAGATGATGCGTCCTGTTCCAAACGCCTTACCTCTAGAAGAATCGGCACAAGGCAACTAGAATAAGGTGGATATCCAGCCTGTTTCTCTGTGTGTTTTCCCCGTCTCAGATGATAATCACAATAGATGGGATAAAGTACTAGTATTGGCTCAGTCGAGGTATGCTTCAACACTTGTCAGCAGATTCGTCAGTTAACAACAGATAACATTTGGAGAAGGCCCGTCCCCAATTTCATTTTCATCAAATTATATCCTGCACCCCTTTCAGTGCCGCCAGAGAATGATTATGAGATCACCACCAGCTTCTTTATTGTTATCGGATCCAAATCCCTTCCGAATAGGGTGATGGATGTATACTATTCGTACTTAGAGCTTAGAGGTGGACTTTGTACTCATGCACATATGTATTGTAAATGCAGAAAATCCGTCTAGTACCGATTCCAAACACAACTTGAGTTCGAGCTTCATATACTTGCTACAGAAACAACCTGCAAAGCCCCAGATCCTACCAAAGGATTTCTCGAAAATTGACCCTTATGTACCAGTAGTACTCAAGGCAAACATGAGGCGTGTATACGCTGGGTGACGGTGTATTATCTCAACTCACGTATCATTATGCTGGTGTACAGTATTCAAGTCAACAGTGTGATCTATCAAAGATCCTACTTGAACTTTTTCTCTCGCCTTCCGCGATATTTCTTTCGCTAAGACCTTGGCGGTTTTTTGGCTTTGTTTCATCTTCTTTTCGTAGCGAGCCTGTGATCAATTCGCTATCGGCAGGGTAACGTTTCACAGCAGAAAACGACGTACCTGAGCACCATGTTTGAGCCGTGATATGATATTAGCTGCTTCCCCTTTGGTCATCTTGTCTATTTGTTGAGCATCACCCTCAGGATCGATCGTACGCTTTGCACGTCGTTTCAAGATAAAGGCTTTCTGATTTGGTGAAGCTGGAGCACGTCTCCATTTAGCGGTCCGAAGTAGTCTTTTGCATATAAGAAACAATGCGTTCAGCACTTGAAATATAAGCTCACCCCAACGATAGCGATCCTCTTAGTATTTTTTGAGCGGCGTAGGTGTCGCAGCCCTTGATGGCGTCGCTCACGTTTTCAGCCGTAAGGACCTTTCTGCTCCGCATATACGGCGAGACCCCATAGGCTGCCGCGGTTGGCATGTGCATAGTAGTCTCCGTATAAGTGGCACGGAAATGTGCGGGGGTATCTAGACCTTATGGATTAATGATCATGGTATCATTGAATGTACAGGGAATACTGACCTTCGTTTTCCGCGACAGGTTCGATTCGAATGTAGCCTTTGCCGAGACATTCCAAGATGTAAAGATCATTTCCACATCCAACCCATGCATTGGGGCTCAGCTTTGATATGTGTGGTGCTCCAGAACACTGGTCCACGAATGCAAAGGGATTTTCATAGTCGAGATAAGTGATGGATTTCGGATCGGGGATCTCATTACTGCTGTCGAGCTGTGCATTCCCTTTATCTAGGTCCATAGATATGGCGGTGTCTGCGCGTTGTTCGAGTTCTTCGATTGTCTCGTCTGTGGGTGTTCAGATAACGACCGAAGAGGACACAGTAGAAACAAATAACACATACCATCTATCACTTCCGATGGATCGAGACCAAATAATGTTGGAACAGACACTATGCCAGCGACCCGATTCGTAGAATCGACAAAGTCTATAACGTGACAATCGACTTTACCGGTGACAGGAGACTGTCGCATGCCACGTCCGATCTGCAGGCAAGTTCGAAATCTAGTTGTTTGGAGGTAAATGCCCACTCACCATTTGAGCAAAAACATTCCTAGATCGTGTGGGGCGAGCCACCACAACACAGTCTATGTTCGGAATGTCTGCGCCTTCGGTAAGAATAGCTACTGAACGTGTTAGGCTGCGAAGAAATCAGTTTTAGACCTTGTGCATACCACAGTTCACCAATACAGGATATTCTCCTGCCTTGAAAGAAGATATCAATGCATGGCGCTCTGCAGCAGGCGTTCCTGAGTGAAGGAACCGTGCATCAACTCCAAATTCTTGGAAGGTGCGCGTGAGTTCTCGCACATGAGCAAGGTTCACACAGAAGACAAGTGTAGACTTTCGTTCTCCTACAAGTATAGTATCTCCATCAGAGTGGATGTTTGCGAGTGAACTTTGTGCATTACCTGCTCTGTCAAGCCAAGCTTGGACAACAAGATTATTGACTACGCTTGTATTGACGATGTGGGCCAAGCTAGTAGCGTTGAAGTCGCCTGTCCTTGAGTTTACCGTAACATTCCTCAAATCGATGTTGGCTCGAACGGACGTGAAACGAACATTGCACAGCCTGTGTAAGATACATCCGTCGAAACCATGACCAGGAAGTGGGCATAAATATCCAAAGTTTGACGCACCATTGCTCCTTGATCATTTCCAGAAAATCTCGATGGTAAACTATTCGTTCAAATACCGCCCCAAGTGCTAGACCATCATGGCGACTAAAGGTTGCTGAAAACCCGATGATAGGGATGAGATGCTGGAATATAGGGGGCTGAAATGTACGATCAGGATTCTTGATGGCTGAACTAAAATGAGAGAGAATCCGTCGATACCTATGTCATCGAGCGTCAGATTTATATGTTAGTGATATACTGGTGAAAACGGAAACTCACGAAGGTGCAGCGGCATGATGGGCTTCGTCTATGATGACTGCCTTGACTGTATCGGGATGAAACTTGGCGAGACGCTGCGGCTGAAGTAGAGTCTGATATGTCGCGACTGTTCTGTACAAGAAAACAACTAAATATAAGTAACAAATCGGTGTTATCATCACAAAGCATACACGTCGGCAGTTCCGGATGCTTTGTGTTTGACGCCTTGCTCAATTTCTACGTGCCATTCTGGATATAGGGCTTCAGCCTGAGCAGCAGCCTGTCTTGCCAATTCTACGCTATTCACAATGACGAGAGCGCGTGAAGCAGCTGGATACTTGACAGGCGGGCGAATTTGAGATAATAGCGAGATAAAGACTGTTGTCTTTCCGGCTCCAGTGGGTAAAGATACGCCAATACGCGTTGCACCAGCCTTGAGTGCAGCGTTACATGCCTCAAGACAAGATTCCTGGTAGGGCCGAAGAACTATTGGGGCACGACTGCTCGTAAACCTACGAGAATATGTCCAGAGATGAACAAGAGATAAGTACTGTAATGACCCTACATGGAGCCGATGTTTCATGGATATGGATGATGGTTTAGAGGAACAAGCATACCGAAACAGTGAACCCACAAGTCATAATCTACACAAGTCGTATTGGGACCGATAATGACGGCAGGATCAGAAACTTTGCTAGTACGGCGAGCCGTGAGTGTAATAACAACTTTGCACTGCAATCCTGATCTTCACACCATCATTCTCACATCAACAGGAAATTAGCGGTCGAGAATGTCATATGCATTCGGTATGTAGGTTGGCCACTAAAGTGCGAGTAGCACGATGACGTACTCTAGAGGGAACACCCGGGGAATAAAGGAATAAAAAGTCTAGGGGAGATAGCGTGGTACGTGCGATGAAACGAAGGGATGGAGCCAACAGCCCAGAACTATATACGACTAAACCGTGTCAATCAAACATTTAGCCCGATCCACCGGAGTAGACCTTGCCAAACATGACTTGCTGGAGCTTGTCGTATAGCGAGAGCACACCAGCACCAGCAACACCACGGAGAATGTTAGCACCAGCACCCTTGAAGAGCGACTTCATGCCCTCCTTGGCAACAATCTGCGAGCCGGCGTCGAACATGGATTTGTAGTGAACACCGGCACCAGAGGTCATCATCATACGACGACTGCATATAATGAATGAGTGACAGTGTGCAAAAGCCAAAATAGGGTAGACTCACCGAATAGTATCCAGAGGATAGGAAGCAAGACCAGCACCGATGGTAACACCCCAACCAAGAGCGAACGAAGCCAGGAACGAACCCTCAAGAGCACCGACGAGAACAACAGGCTCTGTTATGCGCGTTGAATATCGTGTATAACATGCAACCCAATGAAAGTGACTTACTGAGCGAGTCGTAGACACCGAAGTAGAGACCACGGTAAACAATGATACCGACGACCGACGGGACGAAACCACGGTAAAGACCAGCGATACCATCAGAAGCCAAAGTCTTCTTGTACACATCGACGAGACCGTTGAATTGACGGGCTCCTCCACCCTTGGCAGACTTAGCATCGTTGGCAAGACGCGTACGTGCGTAATCGAGCGAGTAGACGAAGAGAAGTGACGAGGCACCGGCAGCACCACCAGAAGCAACGTTACCAGCGAACCATTTCCAGTACCCGTCATTCTTCTTGAAACCAAACAATGACTTGAAGTAGTCCTCTGAAAATTTTCGTCAACATTCGCTTTCGCCGCATTGAAAATTTATCACTCACTGAACGCGAAGTTCAGGGCTTGCGTGGGGAAGTACCGAATGACATTGGCGGTGTTACCTCTCCACAGTGAGACCATGCCTTCCTCGGCGTATGTGCGCTTGAAGGCATCACCGACACCCTTGTAGGGGGTAGCAAGACGACCTTGCTTGATCTAGGGAGGACAATGGTTAGGGAGCTCGGGAGTAAGAGCGCGCGTGTGCCACATACCATCTCATCCTGATTTTGAACCAGCAATTTGATACGCTCGATGGGAGCTGCTGAGGTTTTGGCAACGGCCTGAATAATGGCGAATGAGCAAAACAATTCGAAAGCATAAAAACTGAAAGTAACCTACAGCAGAGACACCACCCATAAGGAAATCAACTGTTAAGCAGGTTTAATTAGCGCTCCATACGACGTGGTTTTGACGGCGAGAACGCCAGCAACAATGAGCAACATACTCATGAAATCCTGGGGGGTCTTGACCTTCTTAACTTCGGCCATTTTGAAAGGATGAAAGGATGAGGAAGAGGGCTGAGTGGAGAGGTTGTGGTGAAGGATAAGAACAAGCAACTGAAAAAATCTCGCGTCAAAAAGGGCTTCGGAGCCACCCGGAAACTTTTATCTCCGCTCTTCACCGACGAAGCTCGGCCCGAGCCGTCGCCACGTATCCTGAGCTTCATTTTTTTGGCTTCGCTTGTCCCGAGGTTTCACAAATTCACACCCCCGCACATCAGAACTTCAGTGAAACGAGGTGAAAACCTGTGATAACGTGTTTTATTATTGCTTCAAGACTCCGGAATAGAACATTTTTGAATAATCAAGTATTAATCGACGTAAAAAAGCAGAAACGATTGTATAATAGGATAGACGCGATGGATAATAGACGTGTTCAATGATTTAATCAAGGCCAGCCTGGGCGAGGAGCATTGGATGGTCTTGAAAAATGATTGGGAGGTAATGGTCGGTATTGCCGATCACCAGGCAGTTGTCCTATGAAGGGCACATAAGGGGAAGTGTTAAGCGTTGAAGCTGGCGGCGGTGGTGGTGGCAACCGGATAGGTGGAAGGGTTGGTGGATATCCTCGGAATCCAGTAGTTGGCTGAGGAGCTAACGTCGATCCCATAGCATTAGACTGAGTACAATCAGTTGCTGGTGGGACAGAGTCTAAGCGGGACTTCTTCCATATTTGTTCAGTTGGAGAAGTACCCCCGCTGGGAGCCTTGCGTTTCTCTGTGCTAGTTCTTGGAGGCGCTTCACCTTCCTCTTCGGAATCTGCGGTCAAATCTATAACACCATCGTCTTGTGTAGATCGTGCCGAAGGTGGCGGTGGGCGAGCAGATCCCGAAGCAACGCTGCCATAAGAAACCGATAGCTCCCTCGTCACCCTACCCTCGTCCTCGTCGTCAGAATCCAGGATTAGGATCTCCACGTTCTTTTTCACTCTCGCTTTGGCCTCCCCAGATTCTTCGTCTGTAGTTGTAGGAGAGGAGTCACGAGGGGGAGGAGAGGGCTTTGCCGAAACAATCACAGGATGGGCTGCCTTCCATGCGGCGGATCCATATTTGTTATCAGGTGTGTGCCATTGTCCATCTGCCTCGACCATAACATCTTCTATGGAATCCGGTGACTCTTTAAGAATTTGATCGAAGTAACTGCAAGGAATGATCAAGACCCA
Source organism: Hygrophoropsis aurantiaca (assembly GCA_021014935.1). Classification (NCBI taxonomy): domain Eukaryota; kingdom Fungi; phylum Basidiomycota; class Agaricomycetes; order Boletales; family Hygrophoropsidaceae; genus Hygrophoropsis; species Hygrophoropsis aurantiaca. The sequence continues at coordinate 167,831 of MU267591.1, forward strand.
ATGATACAATTAACGATTCATGTGCGTACCCATCGATGATAAGTTCATCCGTGTTCAAAACTTTCTCGCATACTGGGCATAGCCAAGTAGTTGTTTGTTCCATGACGGAGAACCATGACTCTGCATCGAAACATTGTGGATGAACACAAGCTGAAGATCTGCAAGGCGACCTTATACGAATGAAGCTCAACTAGGTCCAAAATCAATTTTGGCATCCACCTTCCGAAGAGTTTGGCCACATACCGGGCATTTCAGAGACATCTTCTGAGGTCCAGCCACAATATCATCATCAACAGCCAGGGCTTTTGCCACTATTGCACATTGCCTTTAGCACGAGATAGCGCGTGTAGCAAAGAGCTTACTATTAGCCGCGATCTCATCACTGCTGCGATATTTCCCTTTCTTCAATCGTTCAACTAATTGAGCCACAGTTGTGACCTCTACCAACATGACCACAAGATAAAATTTCTGTACCAAATATAAATAATGAGATGATATACAGAGCACAGGGTTACTTGCCTTGGATTGTAATGGTTGCTGACTGTTTACATAGACCATCTCTACACGATTCGAGCCGGTGTTTCTAACAGTTTTGCCAAGATCAGCAGGAGGTGCAGTACCGGGTTTCTTTTTTAAGCCTTTCAAGTTGGCCGATAACTGGGTGCTATTTACGCGAACTTCACATGTTGGAGGAAATTCTATCGGGCAAGGACCAGTAATAGTACGGAATGCGTTTGGACTGGGTGAATAAAATGTGGATGATGTGCAAAATAGCCGCAACTGATACTTGGGACTGTACGATTTGATGAGATAACGATGACTACATGATGGGAGCATATACGCACGATGGTGAGCTTAGTTTGAGCACTTGTTCGCTGTTTAATGTAAATGTAAGAATCTGTTGTTTGCGATCTGTCGCGCTTGTAGATTCTTAAGGATAAAAGGTTGAGGATGGAAAGAAAATTTTGTCGATAAATGCTGTTACCTGGACATTCAATTACAGATGATACAGCTTGGTCGATAGTGAAAAAAGGGGATGGTTTGAAACGCATAGCTGAAAAGGATGAGATAAAGCCGGGAACAAAGTCGAGCCACTCTACCGGGTTTGGATGCTGTAGCTAAAGACGCCGGACCAGCCGTCGGCGGTGGCAATCGAGGAGGGGCGTATGGATCGTAACGTCCAGCAACTGATCCAGAAGTGCTGGGGTAAGGTCGAGCGACGCTTGAAGGATAAGTGGATTGCGGTATTGGCTGTGCTCCAGCAGCCCCTGGCATTCGGCCCGCAGAATACCTACCATACAAACGCGATAAGCATAAAATATAGGGTACGAGTGTCTTCCCGCATGATGAGATAGAAACAGTTCGTCTCTGTCGAGATTTCACAGAGATACCACACACGTGCCATGGACAACTCTAACAATAATAAATCACTTACATCCCCGAAGTGCGAACTTGATGTAGGACAGCTTGGGCTTTGGTCCATTTATCGACATTATTGGCTTGTCTCCAGAGTTCGAGTTGACTCATGATTCGGTCGATCAGATCCTGTTTTTTCCCAGTCTTGTGGAAGAGTGTGCTGCACTGGTCATTGAAGCCAGCAAGGATTTGTTTCAGTCTATCGACTGTATTACCGCGCACGGCATGTCGCAAAGTCTGCACAAACCACTGGCATATGAGATTGCTGACGGGAACAAAATCGCCAGGCCTTACCTCAAACTCAGCCCAGGGATCATTCGCTGCCATTGAATGAATCCAGCGTGAACCTGGGGATAGAAGAGGAGTGGAAAGGGCAGGAGGACAAGCCCGTTCTACGTGACAAAATATTGAGTTACCTACTAAATACACAAGTGCAAACAAGCAGACGCGATTCATAGAGCGTTAGGCTTAGATTATCACCCAAACCATCATCATGGCAGACGAAGACTACGATAAACTTTCCCCTGAAGAGCGTGAGGCCCGTGATAAAGCTGACAGAGAACGAGAAAAAGCAGAACAGGCTGGTATGAGCGCTACGTCGATATAGTAGTGGTATACGTTTTGATCAGTGATTCATGTAGCTTTGCCTTACAAATGGAGACAGGAGCTTGGTGAAGTAGACATCACTGTACCAGTTCCCAAAGGCACTCGTGGAAGGGATTTGAGTGTGACAATTCAGAAGAAAAGATTGAGCGTCGGTCTAAAAGGCCAATCTGAGAAGATCCTTGACGGCGAACTCTGCAAGGAAATCAAGATCGATGACAGTACCTGGAGCGTAGGTCAGTGATTTCGCTCTCAAGTCTCGCGAATAAATATTCATATTATAATAGAGGACCAAGAGCTCTTTATCCACCTGGAGAAGCTAAATCAGCAGCAATGGTGGGAGAACGTCCTTATTCACCACCCCAAGATCGATACTCGGAAGATTCAGCCAGAGAACAGCAAGTTAAGCGATCTCGATGGCGAGACAAGGTGCGTTATTGAAACCAGATCTCTGCACATTTCTGAGCACATGATCTTCACAGAGGAATGGTAGAGAAAATGATGGTGCGCATTTAAACCATACAACCTGCCACTAACTAACTGACTGGTCCATTTAGTTCGACAATCAACAGAAGGTATGATTGTTCAGCTCCTTGCTGACATCTCAATTGACCTGGACGACCTAGCAAATGGGGAAACCAACTTCCGATGAATTAAAGAAGATGGAGGCAAGTCTTTGACATGCTCCGGCTAGCAATGGCGTTAACAATCCCTAATGCAGGCGCTGAAGAGGTTCCAAGCGGCACATCCCGAGATGGACTTCTCCAAGGCCAAAATCTCATAAAGGGAAATTTATGATATTGTATTATTGTGACAACATTGACATGATGGAAAACATTCATATTTTCCACGTACTTCTTCATGTCCGCTCTCATGTCGTGCACCACGAGTCCATACCCCAGACACGCCACCTGTTCTACCCACTCCAAACTTAGATCCGGATATCGCATTTCGATCTGATCCCTGATCAAAGGTGCCTGACGACTTTGTGAGTGGGTCATTCGTCCTTTAGAACCAATACATCCCAGATAAGTACATGCATATGATGCTAGCTTGACGACTAGCAATCTCTGAAAAATCACTTATGTGTTATATGATAGTTACTTCGATCTTTCGTTGGCTGGAGAACCACCCAAAAGACATCAACCTCGGGTTTCCAAACCGCTGATCTATTTGGATCCCATTGTAATCTTTGTCCTCGTGGATTCAAACGCGACGATCGATCAGCAATTCTAGATAGGAAAGTAAGTGGATTCACGATGAGATGATATGGTTGCGTCTTATCGCATCTCCGTCAAGTTCGTTTGCACTTGGGCACAATTCGTTGATATCAAACTCACAAGTCAAACAATACATAGAATTAAGAATGTGTGCTACTTATCACAAAGCCGAAATAGTGTACTTACACAATACAGTCCTCCAGGTTTAAACATTATCTCATCTTTTCCTCAAGCTCCTTGATCCTTGCGCCCACGGAATTAGTAGACTTCTGCGTGGGTGGTAAAGGGGGTCGTGCAGTTGCGAGAGATCCAGAAACAAGTCCAGTTGGCGTAACTAGCGATGCAGAATCTGACGCCGGCATTACTCCTGCGAAATCCACAACGAGGGGAGGTTTCGGCAAGATGCGAGAAACACTACTTGGAGGTAAAGATTCGACCTTTCGTTGCGTCCAAGGGGTGATGTTCATCTTCGAACCACCATGCGGAATCGGTTGTTCATACTTGTTGTCCGAAGCATGAGCAGCTTGCAGTTTATCGCGAACCCGCTGGGCAAACGATGTCAAAGATGCTGGGCGCAGTGGTTCGTCCCCTTGTGAGCATGTGACAGTTGATGGATGTATTATTGACTGAGACATGCGTGTTGACATTTCAGAGCGGGGTCCTCGGGGCGGGTGAGGAACGAAACCTGATCCTATCGACTGGATGGACCCTGAGGAAGGTAATTCGCCCCTCACAAACCTCAAAAGTCGGGACTCAGAGCTTAGAACTTGATTGATCTCGTCCTCGGATGAACTGCGACAATTCATGAGATTTCGAGTTGTGTTTGGGCCCATGAACTCAGATGGGGGGTACACAGACGCAGAGTCCATACTCGCGTTGTTGATCTCCACCTGCTGTACATCATCTGTCGAGTCCGAAACTGGCTGAAAAATCACAGTAGTGTCTTGATCTGAATACTTCATTCCAGGCACCGTTTCGTTTGCGGAAGGATTGTCGATGAGGGTAGAACGAGATTTTTTATACCAGGTTGGTTTCGACGTCAGCTGTGGCCTGGAAGTCCTTGTATCTTCCGGTGCTCTTCGTGGCGAATTATGAACCGGATCAAGGGAGATAAAATTGAGGATTCGAATCGGAAGAATGACGTGGATGTCGGAACCCATTGATCCCGCAGTGATACTCACCCGAAGGGTGTACTCCACTTCAAGGAGGCGAACGCGGGTGACAGACAATACATCTGGCTGCATACCATGCAAGGATATCATGTGGATTAACGCTATGACTCCTGAAAATCCCGAAAACACTCACAGGCAAAAGCAGCTGGTGCGAAAATTCAGACGTTTGGCCTGGCGCTACGCCTGTCCACCACCCTTTCGCGCTCGCATGACCTTTGGTACATCGTTGCCCCATCTCCATCCTGCTTTCTGCGACTTGCTTTCGCATTGTAGACGTCTGGCACGCATCGGGATCTGCAGTGGGCGATCCGACACCAGCGGCTAGGTGCGGGTGCGGTTTGAAGATAGTAGTCGTGCGTATGAGCGAGATCGTTGCACCGCTGATCATCTTCTTGCTCTCGTTGACCACGCGAAATTGGACTGAGCAGGTCTGTCCAGCGACCCAGTAGAGTCGATGCAGCCGGGCTGAGAGTTTGACCTTGCCAGGACCTCCCATGAATATACTCCTGCAGGCTTCTGAAGTCAGCGGTCGTGCTGCCGATGCAAGACTGGTGGCCACTTCAAGCCGGGGCCATATTTCGCAGTCGCGATAAAAGTGTGCCACGGATTCCTTGGATGTTTTCGGGTCTTTCACTTTGATGGATCTGTGTCGTATTTGGTAAGTTGATAGAAATAAGGCGGGGACTAAACTGCATACGCCATGGCAACATATCGCACCGACACACCAGAATGAATGTTGAGGATTCCTTTGGGTGTCCCACAGCTACTATCGGCCGGTAGAAGCATAGAAAAGGGTAGAACATGAATGCCTTCCTTAGCTTCTGCCCACCCGTCCTCGTCCAACTCTGTCGTATAAATATCCTGTGAGCTCGCAGTCACCTCCGAGAGTAACGCTGACCGCTGGTAAAATGTACATCGATTGACTTCATGAGGGATACACTCAAACCCAATAACACGAATTTTTCCTTGTCCAAGAAACAAGGGCGAGTCTTTCTTCAAGCACTTACGCACGCGGATCTTCACCACGCCCCTGAGGTGACTTCCTTGAACACAGGTATTACTCTCGAGGACGATGTCGACCTCGATGCGGGCGCGAGATTTCGCCTTCTCAAGTGCGACTGACGGAAACACGGTGCCCAGATCTCCCGTGCTAGCCACTTTGCGCAGAGACTGCGGTGGTAAAATTGATGCACGAGGTTTCAGCCTCGAGTTCGAGTTCCCGAGAACGGTCCGGAGTTCAGCTGCACTTCGCGCTGGAGCCGCGCCGACATCGAAGAAAGTATCGCTTGGTGTCAGACTCGACTGGTCAGCCGCGGTTTCTGAGAATGCTTTTCGCGTGGATGGGCGATTGGTGGAGCTTCCGCCTGGGGTGAAGCTTCCAGGTTCTATCCGCTGGCCTGCGCGGAATCCTGAGCTTCCTGGATGTCCGTAGACGTCGAGCTCCACCATTCCACCTCCTAGTTCAGCAGCGAGAAGGCCGTTCATCGAAGTGAGGGAGCGGAGAGAGGGGACAGTAAGCTGACTGCCATCTACAGGCGGGTCACCCGACGTCATCCCAGGTATTTGCGTGTTTATCGTAGAAGAGGGCTGTTTTCGGAGCTGAGACTGAGGGGAGATGCCCAAGCCTGTAGGTTGGTGTGCGTCACTCCTCGGCAGTTCGCTGCTCTGTTTGCCTTTGAGTACCATGTTTATCTCGCTAGAGGTGCAGATAGTACGGAGGTGAGTGAGAGAATTAATCATTCCACAGAGCAGGTGAATCCTCGGGTAAAACGTCCATGATCACAGGCTGGTTTTGATCTGGACTACTGGACTCGATCGTGCTTGAGGGATTGCAACGAGGACTGACGCGGAGGAGAAGTTATCTGAACTTGGAAACAGTGAATGCCCATTTCAAACTTCCCAGTGCCCCAGGATTGCTAGCGAGCCTCGTGTACGTTTGCATAGAAGGAGTAAATCACAATCACGGCTCCATGGCTCTGAGCTGGAGTCTTCAGGGACCTATGACTTCAGTTATTTAAATAATTAGGATCGAGCGGGTCTTTTGCCGCCATTCGCGGGGGTTTTGAAAGATAAATGAAGGCCAATTCGGTGGTCTCGTGTCTCGCTCCCGTGTTATCTGACTTGGAGGTGAAGCGGATATGTATCTGCGCCAGCGGATGATGCGGTGATGCTCCTGCCTCGAGGCGGCGCTCATAAGGCTGTTCTGCAGTGGAGAGATAGATAACTCAGAAGTGAGAAAAAGAGGAGTAGATAGCTTTGACGCAGGCTACGAATCTCTGATGCTCTCCTTGGTGTACGTTACTCACCATTTCATCTGTTTCACAAAAGTACCAGTACAAGCCACCCCAATACAACGTGTTTATAAACGCTCATCAATAGACGCCCATATAACTTGCCCAGCTGACGTCAGGACTTCCTAAATCTTCACCAGGCCTTCCTCTTCCGAGGCAAATCTCAAATCTCCAAGTCCAAATCTCATTCATCTCTTTCGCTTGACAGAAGTCAACTTTATTGCGCAAACGCAAACGGCTCAACTTTGAACTGTTGCTTATTATTTATCGAATCGTCCTCGTTGCCTGCGCGAGGCTGCGCTCCCAAACCCAAGCAATAAATAAGTCCATATCGTGACTTGCTGTTTTTTTTTGGTAGTGGTACGAGGTCGGTATAAAACCCAGGACTGACCGTGCCGCAGCCATTTCTGCACGCTCAATTGCACACCCATCATATCCATGTCTCTCCTCGGCCTCCCACCAATCTCACCTGAACTCAAGTCTATTACTCCTTTCCTCCAACGCGCAGATGAACTTGTCAAGAAAGAACCCGTCATTGCATATTGGTGTACGCCCTGTTCCCTGTTCCTTTTTCATGACAAAGCTTGTGGCTAATTCACCGCGTATAGGCGCGTACTACGCAGCCCAAGTCGGCATATCGCTCAAAGCAAAGGATAACGCATCGCGTAACCTCCTCCTTGAGCTTCTCGGCGCACTTGAGCATCTGAAATCAGATATCGGCGCCAATGATGCTGTAGACTCGGAGGCGGTGAGCGCAGCGTACGTAGAGAACTTTGCTGTGAAGGTCTTTCGCATGGCGGACGATGAAGATCGCGATGGAGAAGCTACCAGGTTTGTTCACTCCAAGTATACGATACACGGATCGCTGATTGTTGCCCAGATCAACCGCTAAGAAATTTCTCGCCGCTGCCAATTTCTTCGAGGTTCTCAAGGTTTTTCCCAAGTCCGAGCAATCAGAATCAGTAAGTACCGCCGTCATGGCCCAACCCACCATCTAATTCATGCGTGTGTAGACGGAGGGAAAGATAAAGTACGCAAAATGGAAAGCCGCAGATATTGCCAAAGCATACCGTGAAGGCCGAAGACCCACCCCAGGCCCTGCTGGCTCACAAATCGACCCAGATCTTATTTCTCCCCCACTACCCATCGCACCTACATCACTGCCCCCGGCTGACCCCACTCTCAACGTCGCTGTATCACCTCCCTCTCCGCAAAATTCCATAACACCGCGCACATCTCCTAAACGCACGTCCCCTCCGCCGCATATGAGCGCCGAAGATATCACACGCGCAAATCTCCTACATACACCCCCGCATCTGCATGCAGGTGCTGGGGACGACGATGGAGTGAGTCCCGGGCGATGGAGCACTACGGCAACCCCTGGTTTTGACCTAGCGCGTACGCCAGTGAGCGAGAACGCTTTCGAGGAGACCGCAGCCGCGAATCTGCGCAGGACGGCATTCGTCAGCGAAGAAATGGAAGGCATGGCAAGTGACGACGAAGCTTTGCTTCGCGCTCCTTCTCCCCCACGACATAATGGCATGGGCGCATCGCCTCCGCGCAAAGTCCATTTTTCGTCCCCGCCCAAGGCCAACGGTAGGGCGATGTCCTCATCACCTCCCAGACTAGCTTCATCGCCACCCCGAGTGCCACCGTCACCTTCATCAGCCGCACCGCCTGTTCCACCACCGCCGTCACATCCATATCCCACCAATGCATCTATTCCCATCTCGCGTCCACGCGACCGCAAGGCATCTGTATCATCCATAGATCGTGGTGTACCAGTGCCTTCGGTAGCTCCTAGAGATTACTCCCCACCACCGCCAGGACCTCCTGCTCCTCCTGCATACATCCCGGGTTTCCCGGGTCTTTCTGGCCCCGGAATTGCACCTTCGCACTCCCACCCCCACCCGCCGCCGCCGCCGATAAATTATCACCCACAACCTCCCCAAAATCATTCATTGCCCTCGCCTCCGCCGCCAATCCAGCTTACACCGTCAATTATTGCAAAAGCGCAGAAACATTGCCGATTTGCGATCTCGTCGCTTGATTACGAGGATGCTGAGCAGGCCCGGAAAGAGTTGCGGGCAGCGTTAGCTATTTTGGATGGGTGAAAGTTTGAGGACATTTTGCGCTCGGTGTGATATTTATGATTTTTACATATGGATTTCTGTTGTATTCAGAAGTAGCATCTTCTAGTATTATATGTAGTATGGGTATCCAGGCATGCGATTGAGGCTGTAGTAGGTGACATTATAATGCTGCAATTCTTTTTCAAACCAGTGGACTGGTGTTCAAACATGCAAATGTGGTATGGTCCATCATGCATCAACTCTTCCGAACATGGTCCACAAAAGCAAATGCTTGAGCAGGATGCATATCTTGCGGGCTCTCTACCATGTGTTGGGATTCGGCAAGGCCCGTGAGGAGGCGTGGAGGTGCAGAAGCAGATGCGGAGAGAGGCGGGACGGGCGACGAGGAGAAGGCAGAGGTGTCGGAAGAAACCGTGTTAGAGCGAGAAGACGGCGTCTGCAGATCGATCGCCGGAGTCGGCAACGCATGAAAACTTTTGAGTGCGACGGAGAGATCGTCGAGCTGCACGGCAATGAGCGAGCGGGCAACCCAAATAAGGAAAATCGCGCACCTTGTTCATGATCGAGCCAACCGCATCTTTGCGCTCGGTAAAGCGGGCCGAGAGCTGCGCGAACTCGTCCTCGCGGCGGCGCTTCCCCGGCCCGCGCTCGTCATTGTCTGAATCTCCGTCTTCGTCGTCGTCATCGTCGGTCCCACTGCGTCTCCTCGCACTTCGAGCGCGGGACTTGCCGGAGGGTCTATCTGGGACCGTAGACCCGCTCCGTGCCCGACCCGAGCGACTGCCGATGCCCTCCATCGTCACGTGCATCCCCGCAATGTCGCTCTGCAGGTCCAGTATCCTCGACAGCTGCGACCATAGTTCGTCGGCTTTCGCCGGTCCTCCTGGCATCTCCCCTGCAACTTGAACTGGGACAAATGTACCCAGTCGCTGACCAGTACTTGGGTCGTAAATCGTCTGTACGGGAGGCCCCGATTCACTTGTCGACTGCGGCGTGTCTGACACACTTGGGTGAGGTCCGTGCGCAGAGTCCGCCAAGTCCGTGCGCCCATACAGTTCAGCGAGAATGGCATCGTGTGGTGTGAATATTTTTGTGCTTGTGGAGGGCTTTGGAACGGAGGCAGATGAGCTGCTGGGAGTAGCGGGGCTGGCGTATGTGCTTGGGTCGTTGATATGTGCGTGCATGTCATTGTCGTTTACTGTCACTCGTGATGGATTTGGCTGAGAAAGACTCTCATTTGGGTTGGCCTGAGTCCGGGGTGGACCAACGCTGTTGGTGGGACTGCCCCGCCGCGAGTTCTGCATATTGGTTCAGAGCAAAGTGTGTAACATAAAATGGCACGTGACACATAAGGACTAGTTATCGCGGCGCTTCCCCTAAGTATTGCATCTCTCACAGATTATCGACATTGATCCCATATTGATCATGAGACTCATAAATCGTCTATCGCCAGCGCGCCAAACCGTCCCACTCCCTTTGACTTGACAATCTCTTCCTCGCTTTCACCCTCTTCTGAATCCTCAGATACCCCTTGCTCTTCGTTTTCTTCGTGTCCATCGCTACCATCTTCACTGTCATCCTCATCGCTGTTGGATTCATCGTCATGTCCGGTTTCTTCTTGCGGATAATCACTCTCTTCATCATCATCCTCGGGACGTATACCACCCGGGATCCAAATTCCAATTCCAGCCTCACTACCCACTTCTTCCTCGATCTTCCCAAGATCAGTACCAGGCGGCCAAAACGCCCACGATACCTTTCCCTCAGCAACAAATCGCAGGACTCCACAAATTACATCAGTCTGGCTTATATTCCGATTCCAAAACTGTTTACGCACTAGCGTTCCCTGCCCGATTCACATCAGGTCTCCCAGCCTTGGCGGTCACCCATCCCTTCTTATCTGCGTATGCCGTCATGATATCCGACGCACTCCACACCACCTCCCGCTGATCCTTTGGCACAGCACCACGCATACCGTCTCGCCATGTCCGTTTGTCCTCGGTGGGCGCAACGCCGATGGATGGGTGTCTAAGTTCGAGGATGCGCTCGAGAGGCATCAATTGTGCGATTTGGTGCACACAGAAGGGGATAGCGGAGACACGTGAGATGGGGAGGATTCCCGAGAGGACCTTGTTGGAGTTAGGCCGTGATAATGCTCACGGAGACGCTGGGGAGATGACTTTACCTGTACATCCATAGGGACAAAGGATGGCATGACTAGACCCGGGCAGTCGACTAGCCTGACGTCAGATGTCCAGAACAGAGTCTGGAAATGCTTTGTCTGTGCAGGAGGTGGGTTAGCAAAGCACAGTATAAATACCATTATCGGACCTTTCCAGGAGTTCGCGATGCGCGAACTTTGTGCACACCAAAAAGCGCGTTGAGTAACGATGATTTTCCAACATTCGGTTGGCCTGATGGAGGATATCAGACATTTGACGAGTGGCTATCAAGACCAACTTGCCGATGAGTCCTACTGTAAGATACTCGGGTTCCTGTCGGGTTTCTTCTGTTTCATCGCTCTCCCCCTCGTGTGCCTCTATGTGTGTGTCCTTCGACCTCGGAACAGCAGCTCCACCAACCACACTGCCCACCATGCCGCCGCCAGCTTTCAGAACGCCCTCCCAATCAATGTCCCTCTTCACTGGGGGTCTCCATCGTTTCACCTTCGCCTCATCGGAGCGAAGCCTCTCAGGTGGGACTAACAACTCTGAATGTACCTCACGCAACGCACTAACAAGGCGCTGCCTAAACGGCAAAGGCAAATACGACTCCTTGACGGAACGTCCCTGTTCACCAGTCTTCTCGGTATAGGATTCGACTTGGACGATGGGTATTCCGAAATGTCGCTCTGTGAGGTACTTTGTCCATGCCGCTGCGCGAGTCGGGCCTGCTATGTCGACTTTTGTGAGTACAAGGATAATCTTGGCTGGGCGCGTGGCGAGATAGGAAGCGAGCGAGGGTGGGAAATGGAGTGGCGGGCAACGGGAATCGAGTAGGCAGAGGAGGATCTGTGATATTTCGGTTACACGCCAGCTTCATCATGCGTTTGAATCAATCCGTGGAATGCGGAATGAGATAACGACACTTACAGCTGTCTCCACACGTCTAAATTACGCTCAAAGTGTGTTGGTGCGCGTGGCATGCGGGTAGGAGGTGCGGGTGGATTTGGTATCTCGGGATCTTGAATTTGAGGCTCCTCGTGTGCGTTTGCATCCGCGGGCTGCGGTTCGGCCAGCCATCGCTCGACAACAGTGTCTGTTTGAGAAATCCACTTGCGGAAATGACCGACCTCATTCCCATCGACCTCGGCTTTGGTCATCTTGTACTTCCATTTTGGCCTCTTGGGCACAGAGAGTGAATCAGAATCCGATAGTGCACGATCATTAGCCTTATCAGCCAAGATACACGCATCCACGGGGATCGGTCTCGTCAGTGGGATCGCAGCTGCTAGATTCTTCGTTTCCTCAATGAACTTTGGGTCCAACTTGAGGAAAGCAGACTGCAGCTTCCGCGCTGCCTTTGCAGCCTCTTCGTACGCCTCGCGTGTCTCAAGGGAATGGCCTTGCTTGGGCGAGCGCCTGAACTTTTTCCTGCGAGGCTGGGGTGGCGGAGGAGGTGCATCGCCGCGCTTTATCGCGCGTTTTTGCTGTAATTCTGCTTTTCTCTGCTTTCCTGACCTGCCCATTAAGGATGGATTATTCGCCGATGACCTGGAGAAAGGAGGAGATGGATCAGCCACATTGCTAGGAATGGAAATGTTTGTCAGCGTGCGTCGGTATACACCTCGGATATAAGCGGGTGTTTCGTGGCCAAAACAACATTCTGTCAAACATGTTTCATTTGGGAGGGGAATTCGAGCTGATTCGTCAGGCACACACCTTGATTTGGACGAAATAATATGCTTACTGCTAAGTTGGGTAAGTTTGTTCCTTTTTGCCACATAAACCTCACACAATTTGATGTCAACATCACGACTTTCGTTACGCAGACTGCTGACCAACATCTCTCCGTCAGCTTTCGTCTCTCGTCCGTCCCAACGGACCAATCACGCTCGACCCACTGCCAATGCGATGCACTGATTGGTAGAACCAAAGGGCCAAGCTATGGCTCGTCGAATCCTGCACCGCAAAGAACGGAAAGCGAACAACACCCAGTCAGACACGTGACCCATAATTAAGAGTCCTTATAACCCGCTCGCCAAATTGTCATCTTTTCCAATCGCAAACATACAGAAAATGTCTACTAACAATATCGTCATCGTAGGAGCAGGGCCCGGGGGAACCACCATCGCTAATGCTCTCTCTGCGAAACTCGATTCTTCCAAGCATAACCTCATCCTCATAAATCCTCGCTCGTATGGCATGTACATGGTCGCCACTGCGCGTATGATCGTCAGCCCAGCCCAGAATCTCCAGGAAACGTCTCTCGTCAAGCTGGACAGGGTATTTGCCAATGGAAAAGGCGAAAACAAAGTCGGTGTTGTCACGAGTATCGAGTCTGCTGGGAATGGCAAAGGCGGAGCTGTCCTGCTTCAGAGCGGTGAACGCGTGCCATATCAAGTACTCATTCTGGCTACGGGCTCATCGTGGAATTCCCCGTTGAACTTCCCCTTGACGGAGGAAGGTGTTATCCCCCATGTCAACGCTTGGCGCGAAAAAATCGCCAACGCTACGAATATTGTCCTTGCTGGTGGAGGGGCAGTCGGTATCGGTGAGTATATTTATCACAACGCGTCGTACCCTATATCTCACCTTTTTCCACGAATAGAACTCGCGGGTGAAATAAAAGATATATACCCTGTGAGTGTCCTTGGCTTGCTATTTCCAGTGATCAAACTCACAGTCGGACTTGGCGTGTGTCTAGAATAAGAAAGTCACCATCGTTCAGGGCAACAAGCAGCTCCTCAATCCCACATATTCTGCAACCTTCCGCAATGGTGTCGCAGACCGACTGCGTGCGCGGGGAGTCGAACTCGTCTTTGAGGAATATATCGACGAAATACCTGCCGAAGGAACGGTTGGCTTGACGACGCGCAGCGGCAAGCAATTCGGAAAAGCTGATCTGGTGGTGCGCTTTGCATTCTAAAACATGGTCCTCGCAGCACCATTGATTAACATGTGCACAGATCTCTACCCGAGGACCTTCGCCTAACACCGCGTTCATCCACTCGCTAGGATCGGACACACTCACAGGCCGCGGCTATGTCAACGTGAAACCGACCTTGCAGCTCATCAACCATCCCGACATATTTGCTGCAGGTGACATCATTGAATGGGCGGAACAGAAGCAGGCCGCAAAAATAAATGGTCATGCTGGTGTTGTAGTTGCGAACGTGGTTTCGTATCTCGCAGGAGGGTCAGCTCTCAAAGAGTACAAGGGTGGTTTCGAGGTGATGATCGTAACGAATGGAAAGGTGCGCCTAGGCAAGTTGCTATATTTCCGATGCAGCTAACATGTGTGTCTATTAGAACGGTGGTATGGCATATCTGCCATTTTTCGGAGGGTTCACACTTGGCGACTGGTTTGCACGACTGACCAAGTCTAAATCGCTCTTTGTCCCCATGTGGCGAAAGGGACTCGGTTATAGCGGCTGAGCGATGTCGTAGATGATCGCGGGCATCGCCGTTGATCCGTGGACTCCTGCTCTCGTTCGTTCCATTGCGGTTCCTTTCTTGGTCGATATCCTAAGTAATGCCTTCATGATTATGCGCCCGGTTAATGCCATATAGATGCCATCAGGACACTGTCCAAGTAGGTAGACAAATATAATTAGCTCCATTGGGTCCTTCCCATGTGCCCGACGACAGTGCCTTGCAATGACATTGATGCATATTGATGGTACATACACTGCAAAAGTCCCACAAGCTACGGGGAGAGCTGATGCGGGCTGGTGGGTACCGTTGCGACATATAAATTATAATCGGCTGGCCAGGAACAGTATTCCTGGTTCTCCCGTATAAAGCACCTGAATTAGCCGCACAATGTCAAGTTACCGTGTACTCTCGACTGACTCTGGAATAATTTTTCCGTTGAGATGAGCTGCTACTTAATACCGTCCATAAAGAGCGGGATCTTTGTTATAACCCCAGTTCCACGACCGCTGTGTTATTGCTCCCACGCTGAGCCTCTCCCCACAATCACATCTCCTGCTAATACATAAATACACGAACCATCGTATATTAAGCACAGATTCCAAAGCGCCTCTGCCTGCGATTTTACGCACATCATGAGCAATACTCTGCTCGCTTGTCCTCCCTATATTCCGCCTCCGCGCTCTAGCACAGCGACAATCATCTCATTCGACTCCGGAATCAAACGTACTGTACCCCGGACAAAGGATTTTCAGGTCAAACATGGCCGTCGACATCATTCGTTTGACCCAGAGAAGGCGCCGTACCCGCTTAGTTACGATAGGCAGGTCCTCGAGCTGTGAGTCCTTGCGCCCGAATATCCTTTCGGAGTTACTGAGCGGTCGCGTAGAGAGTGTATGGACCATAGTTTCGTCATGCATGTCAAGAAATCAGTCTCGGTTGTCAACTTTGAGGATGGTTATCCAAGGCGGTCCCTAGATCTCGGTTGCGGAGTATGTCCATTTGCACTCTCGATCTCTTATGTGACTTGGCAGAGTATTTACGAACTGCAGGCCGGGACATGGATACTGGAGGCAGCGAAAGAATGGCCAGAATGCCAGTTTGTTCGTCCAAACAACGGATGTTGGCCGACGACTTGCTAATACCGGGTTTAATGACAGGTCGGATTTGATTTGGTCGATGTCCAATTACCCCTCGCACTACTGCCTTCGGAGGTGTCAAGTAGGGTAATGTGGGTGCACGGCAATTTGTAAGTCTGCGAACACGTTTAGGCAGTTGATATCCATGAAGCTGAGCTTTTTTGATTCGAGTTTGACTACCAAGCTTCCTTTTGATGACGATGAGTTTGACCATGTGCATATGCACAGCATAGGAAGAGGTGTACCGGAAAACAAGGCAAGTAACATAGCTCTTGTGAGCGTCTATGCTGTGGCACTAATGTGGTTTATCAGTGGGGTGTCCTTTTTGAAGTATGTCTTCATGCCTCATACATATCACAAAGGAACTGACATGGCGCCGGTTAAAGGAAATAAATCGCGTCCTCCGACCAGGTGGCGTGATTGAAGTGCTTGAACATGGTGCGCCCGTCGTCCGTATCTGCATAGCTTGCCGCTGATGCGCCTCTCAGACATCATATTTCCAACGCTACCGAGGTGGTTCACTGCCCCGCTACGGGTTCGCAATAAGCGCGCAGACTCTGTACACTATCCGAATGGCTTGAAACGCCGTGCTGCCACACCACCTCCATCATCACCACAGGAACAGCCGCCTCCGCATGATCACGCTCTACTCGAGAGCTTATACTACGCTGTCTTTGAGAATCGGTTCATAAATCTACGGCCGACAGGCAAGTACATACATGACCTTTATTTTAATAAATGTTGACTTTGAGGCATATTAGCCATTCTTCCCATTTATTTCACTTCAAATTTCCGTCGAATAACATCTGCACCGATAGTACACTTTCGCATGCCACCTCTTCCCCCACTTCAGCCGCTTCCGCAACCACTTCCTGCGAATGCACTAATACTGAGTGACCCCGATCGCTCTATTGACTCTGACACCAAAACCGAAACTAAACCCCAGGCAATACCTGGGGTCGATGGACCCCTCACTCCCCGCCCATACTCAGTCTCATTTTCGTCGACGGACTCGTCGGCGACCATGAATTCAACTTCTACTGAAAAATCATCTCTGTTCAGCATCGGGCATGCAACTTCTGACACAACTCTGACGTTTCCCAGTTCTGTCGCAGGTGAATGTGATGTGTCCCAGCTTTCTCCATCCCCGTCTGTGACTAGCTATACGACGACCTCCGAGACATCGCATGTGGTGAAGACACCATTATATATCATCGATAGTTCGGCTGCAGAGAGCACGCAAACAGGCCCTGCGCCATCACAGTCGCTCATTCCACTTGAGGAGCTTGACAAGTTGAACGAAACATCACTGTCGATGCAGCTCTATTGGTCATACCAGAGTGTATTGGCCTGCCAAGAGTCAATGTGGGAGGAACTTGTAGATAGGATGCGGAATCACGAGGAGGACCTCCGGGCACTTGGATGGGAAAGTGATCAGGAGCTCGGTGAACTGCACAGTCGGACGAAGTTCGAAGTTTTGATAGAGAGGTACAAAAGGTAAACCAGCCTTATATTGATGAGAAGATTGTGGCTTATGAGAAAACAAAAGTGATATGCAAGCAAGGATTTCGTTATGGTGCTCGCTTTCAAATTTCGGCTGGGAAGTCCCCCCACGAGAGCCGCTCACAAAAGCAGAACTCGTAGAGGAAGAGCGATTGTATAAAGCGATCATTGAGGCACGACGACAAGCCTCGGATGAGGATTTGCAAACACCTTGTCGATCTGTGCGCATCTTTGTGGGCCATAAAGGCTCCTAACTCGAATGCGCCATTGGATTTTTGGGTATTATTCTTATACACATTCGAGATATACCAGGAGCGTTCCTCCACTTCACTGCCCCATAAATGCATGTAGCGTAGTCCTCATTTTTGTAGAACTTTGTGATGTAGCAATTCGAGACTATCGAACTGGATTGAAATGGTTCAGGCGTGATCACATGTCAGATCGACATCGGGGTTTGCCGAGGCTTGTCCAACATTTTTTCAAAGTGTTACTGGTGTCCTTGTGCGTATCAGTGCGCTGCAAAGTTCAGATTAACGCTCAATGGCCGCGGTAAAGGTCATAAAACACACTCCTTTGCCACAGCGACAGCCCAAGGATATTCCTTTGCCACCAAGCCCAGCGGATTCCGATTCTCCCTTGCCCAAAAAGAAAAATAAGAGGCAAAAGGCGAAGGAGAAGGAGAAAGCCACCACGCGAGATGCAGATAATTTGAGGACATCGGCGCAGACTATCGCTGATCCAACGGTTATGCTCGAGGAGAAGAGCAAGCAATGGACTTGGACCTCACTGACAGATTCTAGCACAAGCTTACATCCACCCATATTTACCAAGGACGGCAAGTGAGTAGTCCTTGAACACATCACGATCTTCAAGACTTACTGGAATTTTCTTCAAGCTATTTCTTTTCCGTTGTTGGCTCGAGTATAAAAATCCATTCTACTGTGTCCGGCAAGGTCATATCCACACTTCCAGGATCTCAGGACCAAGGCCACTCAGATATCATTACTGCAGCAATCTTGAGTACACAAAATGCCTTTCAATTGATAACGGCGTCTCTGGACGGAACCATCAAGATCTGGGACTTTTTAGATGGCGTTCTTCTGTACACTCTCAATCTCGAACAACCCATATATCATATGTGCGCTCACGAAAAGATCACCGATCACATATTTGTTTCTGCTGCAAAACCAAAGGCGAATCGTAGAACAGATGGTATGCTGCTCTTCAAAAAAATCTACCGATGATCCTCAGTTTTAAACATCATACTTTAGGCGCTTCCGAGACGCGCGCTCAAAATCAGGATGAAAGCTGCATCGTTTTGAAAGTCTCGTTGAAGCCCAAGGACCGTAACAATCCTGGGATCAAAATACACAAGTCTTCCTCTGTGACACCGGTTGGAAAAACGAGAGCCACGTCTGGGCTAGCGGTTTCAGCTAGCGGAGGATGGTTAATTGCAATCGCAGGACATAAAGCTTATGTCGCCAATACCTCATCCCTGAAGGCTGGTTTTACGAAATATGTTTCTCCAGATCCACTCACTTGCCTGTCGGTACATCCCACAGAGGATTATTTCGCGACAGGCGATCATAAAGGAGTGGTCCGACTCTGGTATTGTTTGAATCAGAGTATACCCAAAGTTGTTGGCGTGGAGAAGCGCTCTCAGACGTCGACCTTTCATTGGCATGCGCACGCTGTATCATCAGTGGCTTTTTCCACCAATGGCGCATATCTTTTAAGTGGGGGTGAAGAAAGTGTCTTGGTTATATGGCAGCTGCATAGCGGCAAAAAGGAATTTGTCCCGAGAGTTGGCTCGCCTATCAACAATATCGTTGTTTCGCGACCCCACGCAGCTGAAGAAGAATATCTGCTCAGTCTTGCGGATGCAAGTTATGCATTTATTAGCTCCGCTACACTGAAATTATCGAGAGTTTTCTCGCGAATAAAACTAGGTGAGTATCTCAATGCCGCTGCGCGCTTTTCGCTCATTTCTTGCTTCAGACCCTGCCCTTCCAAATCACACCGCTTCTTCGTCTTCAAGGATTTCCCTTGCCGTGCATGCGGCATCGGATACCCTCATTCTCCCATCCTCGCACCCTTCATCTCTCCAGACCTACTCTCCTTCATCCTCAATCCTCATCGCCGAACTAGAAGTGTCTCCTTCAAATCGAGTGTCTCGTACAGATGACAGGGCCTTGGAACCTTCCCGCGTAGAACACGTCGTTATATCCGCGTCTGGAGAATGGATGGCGACTATAGACCGGCGCGAGGGAGATGGGACTTTTCGAGGAGAAGTATACCTCAAATTTTGGTGGTGGGATAAAAAAGCTGCTTTCTGGATATTGAACACTAGAATAGATCAGCCTCATGGTTCGTATAGAGTCACGTCGCTCTCCTTCAATCCTCTCGGAGATTCGCAGTTGATTCAGTTGGTCACTACTGGGGAAGATGGCAATGTAAAAACGTGGAGAATACGGAGTACGAAGGACAAGAAAGGAGGCTCTGAAGGTTTGTACCTAACTTCTCAAATACCGTCCCATCCTGATCCAAAGGTACCCAGTATCATGGATGTCTCGCTCCACGTTTACTTTCCGCAGAGAGACACCCAAACACACGTCCTGGTCTCCTGATGGTTCTCTTTTGGCTGTTTCTTACAGTGCGTCCGTGGCAATGTACGATCCGACCACCAATGTTCTCCAGCATAATTTTTGTTGCTCAGAAGTTCCAGAAGTTTCTTCGGCGCATTTTGTTGGTCCTAGCGGTCGTAATCTCGTAGTGATGGGGAAAGTCAGCCTGGTTGTTTGGGATATTGTTACACAATCAGGTCAATATTTTCAATGATTCGTTGTGTATCTGTTGTGTGCTAATCCTCAGGACAGTCCGATGGCATTATTCAAATCCCGCCCTCATACAAAGTGTTGTGGTCCATCCCACCCACGAGTCATTCGCTATATTCTCTCCGATAATATCAAATTCGCCAAAATGTGAAGTCAACGTGTTCCGCGTCCAGTCTTCAACTCCATGGCTTACGCAGACACTGCCATTCAAGCTTCTTTCAGTAGCCTGGTATCCAACTTCACCTTTGCCGTCGTCTGGTCCTCATGTCACGAAATCCTCGTTTTCGATCGTGGGTATAACCCATTCCTACAATGTAGTCCATTTTGGCGAGGAGATCAGTCATGCAGCAGAACTGGGCGCATCAGCAAATGCTTTAAGCAAAGGAGCATCAGTGACGAAGAGATCCCTTTTCCAAGAAATGTTTGGTGTGCCTGCGCTTGCCGAGATCTCGGACCAAAATACAAATGTTGCGTCGTCGACGAATGATGTGACTTTGCCTTGGAGAGGTAGCGAAACCGGAAAAATCTTCGACGGTCCTTCATACTTGATGCCACCTATGGAAACCTTATTTGATTCACTCATCAGCGGATTCCTGAAAATACGCCTTGATAATGAGGAAGAACAGCAACCTCCGAAAGGCCCGTACGATATAGACTCCGAAATGCAAGTAGATTCGCCATCCAATGGTGATGAAGCCTTCGCAGTGAGATTGACGGAAGTGGCTCGTGAAAACGTGCTCCAAACTTTTGTTCCTTTCTTCATGGAAATGACTGGTATGTTTTTGTTGTAATCAATGTCTGCTAGTACCTTACAACTACAACAAAATGTAGGATCTGCCGAGTACGCATTCCAGGCTAACAAAGCATCAAATCCTACAAAACCAGTCGTAGCATCCACTCCGCAACCAAGAAGACCGTTAGCACGACCACCTGTCGCACAAAAAGTCGCTACCCCTAATCCACCAACACCCAATCAAACCCCCACAACTTCACTCCCCGCAAAAGCGGGTAAAAAACGGAGCAGACATTCACTAGGCTAAAGGCAAATATGGGATCACTCAGCTGGGTTTGGATATTATTGATTTGCATTCTGTTATTTAGCCATTTATCTAGGTCAATGTTGCATCATTAGCACTCTTCGCATTCTAGCATTGTCGCTGCTGCACATGTAGCTTAATCTATCACTTTTCCCTCCGTTTTGTCTTGTAGGGATTGTCAATGTATAGGTAAGATCGATTTGACTGACATTAGATCGGAATAAACGAGTATAAATCAATAATAATGTACAGGATATGAATGGTGTGCTTTTAAGCAGGTAACCTCTTTGGCTTCCGAATGGAATTTTTGAAACAGAGCAGCAAGGACGCCCCATGCATCACATCGCGAGACACGGTAGTCCCTTTCTTGCATTCTCTTCCAGCAGCGAGTGCCAAGAGAGACAAGGCGGGATCGGTATCCTGATCGGAGGAGACGGCTACAGTACTCGGAGATACTATCTCGCCGTGGCCTTTACCCTCGCTCGGACTGGCTTTTCTTCGCTTTGCCTGTCGGTCGCATGCCCATTCCAGGGTACGCAATCTCTTGTCGCGCTGTTTTGTATCGTCGCTGGCTGTATTCGTGGAATCATCCCCAAGGGTTTCTGTCGTCTTCAAAGATCGCTCAGAAACGGGAGGAGAGGAAGAAAGGTGCTCCCAGAGTTCTCGAGGTGTAACCTCAGACATGACCTGATTATTCTTTGGTTTCGGTGTGAATCGAATTCGTATGTAGGTAAGCGGCTTGAGTGCGACATTGCTAGACTTTTTAGGAGCGATTGCTCTCAGGTTCTTCGCAACTGGGTTGCTTG
The DNA here is from genome assembly GCA_021014935.1 of Hygrophoropsis aurantiaca. NCBI lineage: Eukaryota > Fungi > Basidiomycota > Agaricomycetes > Boletales > Hygrophoropsidaceae > Hygrophoropsis > Hygrophoropsis aurantiaca. Next base: position 189,539 of record MU267591.1, read on the forward strand.
GTCGAACAGCCTCCGAGGCTAAGGAGTTGCCAGCAATCGTCGCCAAAGTAGTATTAGTTGACGGCGACGATACGTTTCGCAGAGAAGAATAGCCTGAGATGTGTTCATCAATTACAAGTTTCGCTACGGGTTCCTCGGACTGAAGCATGGAGGTGAGCGCAAGTTTTGGCTGACTCTTTTTTGCTGCCTGGCGTTTGTTCTGAAACCATATGTTCACAGTCTTAATGTCCCTGCATTCCCATCATGAGTCTGATGCATTCCAGTGAACGGGGGGTAACTTACATCATGAGTTCAGCCGCCACTTCTTTCTTCTTGTCCCTCGATGGATGGGTATTCTGTTCAAAACATTCCTCCAGACGCTCCAATTGTCCTGGTGTCATACGGTGGCGAAACTTGCGTCCTGATAATGGCTGCGACTGACGCCCTTCTGAATCAAATTTTGGCGAGTATATTGGTATCGTCGATATGGTGCATGCCGCGCTGTTTTCCTTAGCGTCTGACCCTGGGGCTTTCGCGCTCCGTGTCGAACGAGTAGAGCGAGTTGTTGAGCGCATGGTTGGATATATACTGGTAATGTTGATAGTATGTTGGATAATGTGTTGATAGTATGTGGTGTATGTACAGGTTGTATTATAATAAGGTCTCTACTAGGAGGCTGACTAGTCACTGCGATGAATGACGCGCATCGTTCATGGTCACGTGATGAATATCAACTTTCTTTAAATTTATGTTTGCTTTGCTGATCACAGCGATCAACGATCTTCGCTCGTGCTATTTAACTTCTGTTCACTCAGTAAAATGTTTGCCCAAATCATCTCTGGAAACATCAGTCTCCGGAGGGAAGCTTCGGATAAACTGCAGCGACGTCATGGATTCTCGCTGGAGATCCTTGAGCCTCCCCAACAATGGTGAGTTGCATGCCTATTGTCCTCCAAACTGACTACATGGCAGGCTTAAAAAATTAGCCCGTTTTCATGTCATGTTGAAATTTTTATTTCAAATTTGGCTCTAATTGCTACAGATATAAATGCGTCATTCTTGTTTTTCAATTGGACACCAGCGGTTTAACTTGGACGTCGAGGTATGTGATCATATCTAGTATGATGTTTGTGGTTTAAGCATTCAATGTTATTCATCATCTCTTAGCTCTAACAGTCAATATGCCAGACCAAATCCGTTTCCCAAGTGAGGATGAAAATCGCCTTCTCGAAATTGCAAAATCGTCATTCAGTGCGATGGATGATGGATCTATCACCATGGCTGATATTTCTCATGACCTGGCAGCGAAGATCAAATTTTGCAGTGAAAACACTCGTTATTATGAACCTGATATGTTTTCCGGATGGGCAGAAGATGTTCAAACCAGGGGACCAGCTGCTTCGGTCACTTCGATTCCGGAAATATCCATCCTTGAAATCTCCACTATCGATGGTGCTCGCTCCCTCAGCAAGACTTTATCAGCTCGGTCCGCAAGTTTTGGAAGGATAGCGGTATTGAGCTTTGCAAATGGGCTCAATCCAGGCGGAGGCGTACTCGTTGGCGCTCAAGCTCAAGAAGAGTCTCTTGCGCGCTCTTCCACTCTGTATCCATGCCTCTTAACCGAAACCGCCAAAAAACTCTATGACCTACATCGAAGTGCGGCCGATTTAGATGGTTTTTACTCTCATGCTATGATTTACACTCCTTCGGTTCTGACTTTCAAGGACGACTCTGGCGCTTGGATTGAACCGTTTGAGATGGACGTACTCACAAGCGCGGCTGTCAATGTTGTCCACGCACGCGCGAGCCAATATGGAATCCTCGTCTCCCGTGATCAGGTCGAGAGGAGGGTCGCATCGCTGATGAAGGAAAGAATGGCCCGAATCCTTTTCCTATTCGAAAAACAGGGAGCAAAAAACATCGTGCTTGGAAGTTTCGGAACTGGGGTTTTGGAGAATAGTATCGAACTTGTAGCACAAACTTGGGCAGATTTGCTGACAGGCGAAAGAGCGAGATATCGACATTGCTTTCATCGTGTGATATTCGCTGTCCTTGGGAGTGAGTCGTTTGCTACATTCAAACACCACTTCGAAGCTAGGTTTCATCAAGAATAAATCAAAGCTTTTTATAAGTACGTAATTAGGTGTAATGTTGGAATGCACGATCCATAATATTCACGAATTTAGGCTTAAATACTCACTATACTCACTATACTTTGACTATACTATACATAACCGTTCAAGTCACGAGTTGCACCTTCATAACAATCCGAAACATACGAATAACGTCCAGTAGGCGATACTCAACACCCAAGCTCTCGTGAGGTTTAACTACAGGCAATATCCAGTTCGTTGAATTGAAAATAGGCGAGCTTCGTATGTGCCAAAAACTTGAAGTTCTTCAGGACGCCAGCATCACCTCACATACAGTATCCATCCATCCCATGGCCTCGCTGATAACAAACGCACGATCTGCTCAAGGTTCTAAGTCTACTTTACAACGCGGCGAACCAGTTAAACCAATCCTTGATCCCTCTCGCACTTTCTTCTTTGGCCCAACCTATGTATCAGACAACTATGTCAATAAGTTGCACGGGAATCGAAAAGCAATGAAATGCAGCGCACGCTGAATCGGAATATCTGGGTCCCCGCGGACTGCGAAGCCGTGACTTACTCCTGAGAATACTTGGAAGTAGTATTGTGGTCGGGAGGGATTAGCGTTCATCAGATCTTCCGCGCGGCGGCGGGATTCGAGGGGAAAGGTGCTGTCCTCCTCGGAACATGATAGGAGGATCGGCTCTGCACATTACATATGAAGTATCACGGTGTGAGATAATAGGAGATAATTTTGTTTTGATCCCTGCGATGTATGGATAAAATTGCTCACGTTTAAGTTTCTCAAAGTGGCTATCCTCGAGCATTGCGGGGTGTACGATGGATCCTGGAGATTCAGGTCAAAAAGATATTGATGAAGACAAAAACACCAGTAATCTCGAAGATTGGGGACAATAGATGGGCGTGGCACCTACCTGCCGATATGTCGTCTGAAACTGCAAGGTCCATCACGAATGGCGCACCGAAGCAATATCCTACCACGGATGAATTCATTCTCGTGCAGATATACGGTTGGCACAAGGACTCACCGACAGCAAAGTACTTCGTGCCATCGGAGACTTGTCCTGAACAAGATTTGATTTGCAGTTCCCGAATTGCATCACGGCATAGCGTGCGTCAAAAGCCCAAACATATGATCGCAGTCATCGTACCCTGGTGCTTGAACTTTCATATTGGCGGGTACGCACCGTATCGCTCCCTTACGCCTTCCAACCACTTTGGGAATGTTTCAACAGCGCGAACGTATGCCTCCGCTGCCCAGCTTCGCAAATCGGTCCCTGGCGGCTGGTTCGGGACTGATGTGCCGAAGAAATAATCTGGGCCGAGAACGATAAAACCTGGTGTTATAGGACTTGTTAGTTTTTTGGTCCGTTATATCGATATCGATGCAGTACGACACATTAAAAGATGTGTTTTCTTTCCGTACACCGGTTTCAGCCCCCAACGAACACATCGAACTCGACTCGAAGACAAGTGAACAAAAGAATGACACAAAGCTACTAAACTGCACACTCACCGTACGAGGCGAAGTAATCTTGGATCAGCTTGTTGTTCAGATACGTTGGTCCGTATACATCCGAGAGGTACAAGATCACTTTCTTGGTGTCTTTCGAACCCGAATGCTTTGAGTCCATCGGAGGTTCTGAAATATAGGTATTCATTCCTCCCAGCTCTTCCTCCCTTCCAACTGCTGTGCCAGTGTGCTTGAAGCCAGTCCAGCAACATTCGCTCGGTTGACTAGCAAGGATGTTCGACATTATAGAAGTAAGTTTGGTGTTGAGGTAGATAATATCCGATCGAGTGAGTTATCCAATTCGATTTTGGGGTGAGTGGATATGATGAAATCTTCAGTTCAGACTGTTAGCGCATGTTAGCTTTATATACGACTGACTCGGACTCTGGGTCAGAAGCGTTATCCCCAATGACTGCAAGCGGGACCGATGATAACTCCACAAGGTCATTTATCTGATGCGACCATCAATCAGCTTAGCAAAATTCGATGACGTGCAATCGGGACCGTGATAACAGGTGTAACTCAATGACGATGCTCATCGCACACGTAACAACTGCGTGCGATACATCGAAAATATCCCCAGCGGGAAGATCGTCTTCCATTGCGAGTCGGCCAAGCATAATGCATAAGCATCATACTGTAACTGTCTTATAGGAAGGCCTCCGGAATATTCCTGCATTCCGGTGGGCTAGAGCGGTCCTTAGTAAAATAACGAACTCGGTGAAATCTACTAAGTCTCTGCATTGGTGAGCCCAAAGACTCAAAGGCTCACTGCAAGATTTCACCACTCAAAAAAAAAATAGGGCCACGTTCGTGGCAATGCCCGCTACCTTGGATCGCATGCGTTACGTTCCTGTGGTCTGAAGGTCATGAGTTGCAGACATGGAGTGTTTTTGACTATGCTAGGAACCTATTGCACGATGATTGCGAGTGATATTGGCTGCGAGTGATATTGGCTTGATTGCATGGGCATCAAGGTATGTGGCATAAGTCTCGCGCATGCATACTTTCTTGGCAGGACGAAGATATCGTGTATTGTCGCAAGACAGAGACTTTTGACAAAAATACATAGTAAATATCGATAGATACAGATTGAAGCTTCTGTCAAAACAGGAAATACACACTGGCACAAAAATATCATCAACATGTAAACCATTAAAAATGCAACGAGACATAGCGGCGTATATGAGTGGCTGAAGCGATAGAGAAATGAGAGGAAAGTAGTGGGAATAGGAGAACTTGTCAGCTTATGTAAGCTTGCACAGCAATGGGACGAAAATTGTAACGGCCTGCCAAAAAACGCCCAACTTTTTCCTACAAGACCCGCTACACAAGGTAGCGGGAATATGAGATGCAGGAATATGTAAACGAGATGTTACTAACGCTTACACTAGATGCATCGCTGCATTGTAGGCGATATAGAGGTTACATGCAATCAAACCTACTGACTACGTCGACGAGAAGAGCGAAAGGTGTAAAAAGAATGTTTTCCAGGTCCGAGAACGAGGGTATGTGGTATAACGAACATCTAAAAATAATAGAAATAATTGATTCGGGAACAGGTACAACAACAAAATCCTTGGATAAATAGGGGATGTTACAAATAACTCACTTCCTACCCATGAAGCCAAGTAGCAACATAGCTGCCTCGACATCTTCGGACTGATGGACAACAACATCTCCAAATGGATCGTTAACTTTCTCCTGTTGGGAAACGTGTCCGAAAGCGTTGTTCGAGAATTTAGGTGACAAATTGACGCTCGCATCGGGTGTGACAGCCTCATCTGATTCCGTATCTGTATCGTCATGATCAGACAACGGGTGTACAGTCATGGTACGTTCTTCTTCGTCTTCTGCCTTTCTCCCTCTTCTTGCCTTGAGACAAGCCCACTCCATCGACCTCCACATTTTGGCTCGGGAAGGCAGTACTGCCATCCGCGCTTCTTCAGCACTGGGGGATGACTGGGGGGCAACTGGGGACGACACCATAAATTTCCAAATGTCGCGCGTATTAGAGGGTGATTGCTGTTGCGTGTTTTTCGTCCGTGGGGTGAGAGGTTGTCGTTTGGCCTTTGAGGTACTGGCTAATGGTGTAGCAACAGGACGTTCAGAAAGCTGTGCGATATGATCGAGTAGAACTGGGGGACGCGGGGTAGAAGAAACTAGTATTTTTTTACCCGCTAACCGAGAGGACTTGTTTTGTGCGCGGGCTTTGGCCTTGTTCTGTCTCAAAACCTCGTTCCCGTCCCAAATGGACGATCTTCTCCTATTGACTTGCCGCCTATTCTGAAACCAGTTGGTGACTGATTTAAACTCCCTAAGTTAAGACTCAGCGCTATGTATTATCTAGACAAAGAAACCATTGACACACATTTCCATCTCAGCTGCAATAGTAATCCGCTCCTCTCGAGACGGATGTGATTTCAGCATGAATGCCTTCTCGAGGCCATGGCGTTGTGCGGGAGAGATTCGCCTTCTGGAATAGGGTATGTATGCTGATGACTCTGGTATGATCTCGAATGTTTCGCGGGTGGTGGTATTTGGTATGAGGGCATGAATGACAGGTCGCTGAAGTTGTGACATGGTTTACAACAAAAGAGAAAGTACTTTACTGGACTTGAGGTGTACACTTAGCATTTGCTAGCTAGGTAATGACGGTTAAACTGAGAGAAAGCCGCACATATGTTCGTGTTGGAAGCACTAATTGCATCCGATTCAACCACATCAAACGCGTACATACGACGCGGGGACCAAATAACTGCCAAACAAATCACGGAATCACGTGATAAGCAAACTCATACACGTGATCCAGTGGCTTTTGCTTCCGTCTAATTTCTTTTCTGTGATTTGCCTTCTGTCAAGAGCCCGGGTTTGAAAACATATTGCAAGTATTTGCGAACTGCTGAACAGTAAGTACTACCTAATAAATCTTGTAATATAATTCGACTATAGATCAATCCATTAAAGCCATACTTTCACCAAATATTCATATAAGCCTCCTCCATATAAGCCTCCTCCATATAAGCCTCCTCCTAGTTCATTAGCTCAGCTTCCTCCGGTGTATTTGTTCCCAAAGGTGCGATATACAGATCTGCGAGAGTGCGTAACTTTTCGACTTCTTCCGGTTTTATTTCACCTATCCAAGGACTGTTGACATATATCTTCGAAAGCGGGACATCAAGCTGTTTGCGTGCCTGCGCGAGAGCGATGATCGACGGGGTCGGCACCGATTGGAACTCCAATATTTTGAAATTCGGGCATACGATCTGCCGTGTAGTAGCTCCAGGGGCGGGGGCAGCTTGGATGGCTAAGCCATGCTGCCTTGGATCCGCAAGTAAAGCGTCAAGCACATGAGGCATCACTGCCGCAATTCGCAGATAACTGATGTTCGGCATCGAGTTCAACCAACGTACTAGGACTCTCTTTGCTTGCGGTGTTATTCCAAGCTCCACTGTGTAAATCGTCAACAACCTCACTTCCTTGAACCTTGATGTCAAGGCAGACAGGAGAGGCGTGTAGTCCTCTCCGGTCATGTTCATCACCGTGAAGTCGCGTACGTTGGGGGCATTGAGCTGCATGAGCACGTAGAGAGCGTACATGAGGCTGAAATCTCCCAGGACAAGGATTTTGAGATGAAGAAGATCAACGGGTATATGACCAGGCTGCTTCTCCTCTGGGGCAGGCCCTGCTCCATCCAGTGCAAGCTTGAAGAGCATTGGACAATTTCGGAGGATTTCTTGAAAGCGAGCGAGGGTCGGTGAGACGTCAAGTGGCATCCTACGAAGGTCGAGATTGGTGAGATTCCGGACGGGTGAGTTGTTCCAGTCAATATGGATACCGTTGAGGCAAAGGTAATTGAGAGATGTGATTCTGCCACCAAAGAGGACAGTAGGATTACGATGACTATCTGGCATGTATCCAGGTCCAATCCAGACATATGGACGGCCCGATCGATGGATCTCAAAACGGTCCATGTTGATCGGGATACCAGCTCTACCGGCTTCCTGCAATTTATGAAGAACGACTAAAGCAGGGGGCCAGTTGTCCACGATGACAACAAGCATGCGAATCTGCGATAGTTTTACAAAGACTTTGTCCAGGAGATCAGACATCTGTTCGCCAGTAAACCGGTGACCAGTGTCACCCTTGGTCCACTTTTCGTCCTGCTCATTGATACGCAGATCTAGAGGAGCCGTGCCCGCTCTATTGAGCCACGCTAGCGAACGCTCGTACGGAGGACGATCGCGGAACCATATCGCATTCCAAAGGGTAAGGTCTCCGATCATCAACGCACGCCAACGTTGACATATCCAGGTTAACCACAACCGATAATGTACTCCGTCTGTCGGATTGCTGGTGGACCAGACGACGTAACGAAAGATGTTGACGAGGATTTCGGGTGGAAGATCATTGATACGAAACAAGCGCCAATACACGAGATCGCGAAAGAATCTGGCTTCGTGCAACGCGTATATAGCGCGAGGATCGATGGCGGGTGCGTGTCTATCTATGTGAGACTGAGCCATATCCATGCGGGCATCCCAAAAAGCCACAGATTCCCGTATGCGCGCAGATACGTCGGGATCTCCGAGCTGTGGCTCGGGCTGTGACGCGAGGTGCTGCTTGAGCTTATGGGCCTGATTTGCGACGTACTGGGGAGATCCGACGATTTGTACTGGATTGATCGGAGGAAGCCACGAGTGACGTCCAGCCTGAGGGGCCGACATGACTAAAAATGCGTTTGTGCCGTGATAAGTAAGAGTATTATGGGATGAATCATGGGTTACTTACCTATTCAAAGGTTTATGTTAAGTATATGCTGCCTGAGCCTAGATAAGATGAGCTGGTGAACAAGGATAGATGAAGGGAGAGGACAAGAAGGAGCGAAGGGTTACCGGGAATATTAGCGGGTAGAAAAAGCAAAGAGTGTGGATTTATACCTTCCACAGTGGCGTGTTGTACCCAGCGATCATTTACAATCGATATGTGCTCTCAGCTAAAAGTGAGGCCAAAGCGTCTTGTTTGTCCTTGTGGGCGCCCAAAAAGCTTTATTTGTTGCTGGGAAACTGACGTTACGCCTTTCAGCTCTTCCTCCTACCTCCACAGGAATCGGTACTTGCCTTCAGTTTGTGGCCATGGAATGACGGTACAAAGAAACAGACTTGGGACCAAGGTAAAGGCCGCCTTCTGGTCTCTGCTGAGAAAACACCAGGTATAAAGGGCTGATCCGTACGTCCGCAAGTTTCCATCGAGCCTTGACGTGTATCATTGCTACATAGGCCTTTCCCGAAACATTCCCCCAAAATTATAGAAAGGGGAATACGCCTGTCGCTCGTCGCGGAACGTGCCACGACGACGGACTCGCCCGACAGTATTTTCATCTGATCAAAATATTAGCTGTCACTTCCTCACCGGGACGGCTTAATGGCTCAATGGCGCATACGATACAACGGAAATGTGCTCGGACAATGGCGAACAGGACAAAGCAGACGGTTGGACGCGACGGTCATCGCCGAGTCAACAGCGGAAGCAAAACACCAGTGGCGGAAAACTGGGGTTTTGCTTCCGCGAGCCGTGGGTCCACCCACATTTTGCCGGATACAGCTTACCCGACCTCAATTTCTATTTTCTTTGTACTACTGTTGCGATATGCACGCATTTTCATCTCGGTCAAGTTGTCTTATTTCCGAGCGACTCTCTGGAAATAAGCATCTTCTCGGAGATTTCCTGCAGAGCGGACTCTACTCGGCATTGCCCGACGACATACGCGCATCGAGAACGGTGTGTACCGCGTCCCAAATGCCCATGGATGAATGGAAAGTATACCATTCGATATCACTGCCACAGATCAGGAAAATTCCGACCACCCGGAGAGTCCCACTCACCAGAATGAGAAGATACCCTTTTTTTCAATTCCAGTCGCCGTGTTTTGACAGTCAGATTTTCGTTCGGTATTTTCCTCGAGGGTTTAAATCACAGAGATCTCGAATTCACCTGGACCGCATGATCGCAACGGAAAGTATGCGGTATTGTTATGTATCTTTCCGCTACACTATTTACAGTGTTTACATACATGTTGATAATACGACAGATTATGTCCAAAGGTCTTCACAGCGTACCAAATGCTTCAGCGAGATTCAGAGCAGCATCAGCGACAAGCTCTCGGCCCAGACTCAAGACACTGTACAACTTATCAGACTTTGATATGTCAAAAAAAAACGCAGAATATACTCACCCTGAGGAATGATAAATTGGATTTGTTGCTGATTAGCAGCGAAAACCATCAAGAAAGAACAGACTTTACCATCCATTGCTAATATTTGATGGGGCGCTCTCATGTATACCTTGTGAGACACGTCGACCCCTACCTTTCTCAGCTTCTCGCCGTAGGCAAGGCCTTCATCTCTCAAGATATCGAGTTCCATAACGGCAATCCAAGTCTTAGGCGACGTCGCGAGCAACGCGTCTGGAGCAAAGATCGGTGAATTATCCCACTTAGTCCAATCTTCCTTATTGGGGAGGTATTGATCGCGGAACCAAAGCATTCGACCAGTGTTGAGCCAAGGGGTATTGGCGAGCTCTTTCCAAGATGGATACGGAACTCCAGACGGATCGGCGGTATTGTCTGTCACGGGGACGATGAGTTGCTGTAGAAGGAGCGGGATAGGGGGTTCGAGTTGAGCAGCCTTCATGGAAACAATTGCAGCAAGGTTGCCACCACTAAACCATGAATATCTCTATCAGGTCTTGTGATGACACCATGACTGAGCTTATACGCACGCAGACGATCCACCAATTGCTAAGCGCGTTGGGTTCACCCCCAAGGTCTCGTTCCCTTTCTCATATACCCATTGGAGGGCTTCAAAGGAATCATCAACTGCAGCTGGATAAGGACTCTCAGGACCGAGGCGGTAGTCGACTGTTACTACGACACATTTTGCACCTGGGCGGGCGCTAAATAAGGACTGTACATTTCAATCAAGGACTGCCCCTTACCTACGCACTGGCGCGAAACGAAACCATTCTCCGAATCTATGTTACCAAGAGTCCAGCCGCCTGCCAGTGGTTTAAAGCAATGATATCGCTTCGCTAATGCAGCCTGCACAAGGACACTTACCGCCATGGTACCATATGTACACTGGCCATCCGCCTTCGGGGGGTACGCCTTCTGGAGTGAAGACGCGGGCTTTGCAGTGACTGAGGTCATAATCTTTCACGCTTCCAACCTGCAATACTTCTGCGCTCCCAGGAACTGTAGGCCGACTTCTGACCGAGGGGTCCCAAGGCTGCAAATGGTTTGGCATGACATATGCGATGTATTCATTGTGGAATGCAACGTATTCAGGGTGAAGACGCGGTAAGATTTCGGGGTCGAGGGGCTGATGAATCGTACGCTCCATTATGATTTGATACAATCGCTAAGGTGATTTGAACAGAGATAAGAAATGCCGTCCAACACCTTCGGGCCTTTAAGTAGAACGAGAAGTATATCGGTCACAACGGACCGATTCGACGGACATGAACAGTGTGGGTTCAAATGGTCAGGTGGGCTGGATGGTGAAATGAACTGATACCTATTCTACAATGATATGGCTTCCCCATAACGTGGTCTAAAAGGATGCTAGATGACCATGAGACTGCGGTATTTGTATACACACGCACAATCAATTTAGTGCTTAAGAGTAATGTGAGACCCCAAGCCCCGTCACTGGAGCCGAAGAGAAGTACTTGTACTACAAGGTACCGAAAGTCTCTGCTAGATTGTTGACCATGTCGGATACCAACTCCCGACCAACGCTCAAAGCACTGAAATATATCATCAGTATTACTGGCCAGTCAGGTTAGAGGTATAACTTGCCCTGAAAGATGGAAATAGAAACCATCAGTCATCAGATACGGTACTGCGTGGAAAGAAAGAGGTGATATATTTACCATCCATAGCTAATATCGGATGAGGTACTCTCATATACGTCTTTGTTGAAACATCGACTCCAGCTTTCTTCAGTTTCTCGGCGTATGCAAGTCCTTCATCCCTCAAGATGTCAAGTTCCATGACAGCGATCCAGGTCTTCGGTGACTTTGCCAACAGCGTAGTTGGCGCGAAGATTGGTGAAATATCCCATTTGGTGCAATCTTCGTCTTTCGGCAAATATTTGTCTTTAAACCAGAGCATTCGCCCGACAGTAAGAAAAGGCGTATTCGCGACTTCTTTCCACGAAGGGTATCGGTCACCAGAAGGATCTGCAGTATTGTCCGTGACCGGAGCAACCAGCTGAGCCGACAGGAGTGGAATGGGAGGAGTGAGCTGGGCAGCTTTGATGGACAAGATTGCTGAGAGATTACCCCCACTGAAGAACGTCCAGCTGGTTAGAGAGGAATATGATAAGAGGAGTAAGCGCACGCAGATTCTCCACCAATGGCAATCCGTTGTGGGTTGATTCCAAGGTTAGAGGAGCCTTTTTCATACACCCACTGAAGTGCTTCCAGCGCGTCTTCCACCGCAGCGGGATATGGGTGTTCGGGAGCGAGACGGTAATCAACCGTTAATGCAACACATTTTGCACCTAAATAAATCAAGAATTGGTAATACAATGGAGCATAAACACCATAAGTTCACCTTTGCATTGACGGGATACTAAATGATTCTGTGTATCAATACCACCAACTGTCCAACCGCCTTATACAAAAATTGAGCAGAAACCCTCATAAAAATCATTAGCGCTAGTCGCACCACCGTGAAACCAGATGTACACCGGCCATCCGTCTACAGGAGTGGTGCCTTCGGGCGTAAAAACGCGAACCCTACAATGACTCAAGTCGTAATCCTTGACACTTCCGACTTTCACGACCTCTGAACTACCAGGCACAGGATTTCCCATTGCTGCACGCATAGATGGGTCCCAATATACGGTGTGGTATGGCACGATGTGGGCAACATATTTGTTATGGAAGGCGACATACTCGGGATCAAGACGGGGTAGGATATCAGGGTCGATAGGATTGGGTACTGACTGCGCCATTATACGTTCGACAGGCTGTTCAGGTTAGCCCGATACAAATGATAAGGGGTAGGATACTCTCTTCAATCGCGCTTTAAGTAGATCGAAGCCTCGCGGTCTTGACGGACCGATCGACCTGCTAATGCCAAGACACGTGACAGAGGGTATTCCGATAAGATATAAGCAGCGCATATGGGTGAACGACCCACGACCTTGTTCTGCACGAGACCATGTCGACTGTAATCCAGACAAAGACCCCATGGCAGCTCATCAACCCGCCCAAAGAAGCTTTGGTTGAAGAGTTCGTGGGGAAACCTCTCACTGCGCTGAGAACACCAGCCATCGTCCTTGACAAGGCCATATTCGCCCAGAACTGTGCAAAGATGCACCAAAACGCCAAAGATTGGGGGGCTAATTTCAGAGCACATTTGAAAACACACAAGGTGATAGAAGTTTTCGCGAAAACATCAATTACCTATTCATACGAACACCTCAGACCGTCGAAGGATCGATACTGCAGTTAGTTTCAGACGTGGATAAGACTGATGCGGTTATTGTGTCGACTATGATGGAAGCGTGGGAGGTAGTGAGAGGCGGACTAATAGCAAACGGCACAATCAAAGACGTCAGCACAAACATACAATTGGTTCCAGTCCCAAATACACTGACTTCAAATACAGCTTCTGTACGGTCTCCCAGTAGGCTTCAACAAGATCGATGATCTGTCTGCGCTTCAAGCCGAGATGTCAAAGTACGGTGGGGTTGTGCGCATCTTTATCGATCATCTTGATCAAGTGCGATTCCTGGAAGAATATGAGAAGAAGCAGCCAAATCCTAAAAAGTGGTCGGCTTTCATTAAAGTTGATGGCGGTCAAAAGTATGAATCGTGTATCTTAATAGTGCATATACTCACCGATTTATAGGCGAGCTGGTATTCCAGTTGAACCAGAATCTTTCAAAGCCTTCATGAAGACTGTATTTGCATCCCCTGTTATTTCTGTGTACGGATTCTACAGTCATGCCGGAGACTCTTATGGTTCTACGTCATTGGAACAGGCCACTTCATACTTGACTGGTGAAGTGCGGCTTGCAAATGATGCTGCAGCGCTGGGCCTGGAAGTGCTTGCAGAATCGCCAAACAAAGCTGCACACCAACAACCATTTATTCTTTCTGTTGGATCCACGCCTGCTGCACACAGCGCATCGGCGGCAGCAAGAGCCCACCTGACGTCTGTGTTACATGGAAAACTCGAGCTTCATGCAGGTAAGCGCATATGTGGCTGTATTGACACACCCAAATGAAAACGTTATGCCAGGGAACTATCCTCTGCTTGATCTTCAGCAGCTACACACGACCTTGATCGACAGAAGCCGCATTTCGCAGCGTGTCCTTGCGCAAGTTATCTCTTATTATCCTGGTCGAGGAAGTGATGGCTTGGATGAAGCTATGTGTGATGCAGGTGCAATAGCTATGAGTAAAGATGTTGGTCGTATCCCCGGGTTTGGTGAGATCCTGGGTAAATCGTGGAAGTTGGGGCGGATATCTCAAGAACACGGTACGCTGGTACAACTGCCTTCCCAGCCTGGGTCGGATGCAAAGCTTCAAGTTGGAGATATTATTGAGATTGTGGGACAGCATGCGTGTTTGATTGCAGCAGGTCATCCGTGGTACTATATTGTGGATTCCAGCGTTGAAGGTGGCAGCGATAAAGTGGTTGACATCTGGATTCCGTGGAAAGGCTGGTGAAACAAGAAGGAAAGTAAATCAATTTATATGTATTCTGTAGTGACAAGGTAGCAAAGGGTTGTAAGTAACTTGAAGCTTGAAGTACAAGGATGTAGCCGTGGGAAATATTTCTGTTTATGGGTGCTTGTATGTTATCCGTCGGGATGTTAGCCTTGCCTTGCCCAAGCCTCGCGGTTTACACCCAAGTACTAACATCCACAGGTTGCGCAATGCCGCCTGAGGAATTCGATGTTGGGGCTACAGAACTATTAGAAACTTATGGTAAGTATTAATACTTCATAATCTTCAGCCCTCAGCTAACCCGAGTGTCAGACTTTCTAATGAAGTATATTATCATTGGTGCGCAATGAAGCAACCTGCGAATTTGACTGGACTCAACTCCAATCTTCTCTAGGAGAAGCTGGAACTGGGAAATCATGTCTGCTTCATCACTTTACACAGAATGCCTGTCAGTGAGATCTTCCTGTATAGTGTAACCGCCACTCATTGGACCTGCGTTCGTTTATGTGGAAACAGTCAAGGACCACTCACAACACACTATCGGGGTAGAGTTCTCTAGTCGAACGGTTAAGTTAGGAGAGAAAAGGATAAAGCTTCAGGTATCCTGTCGAAAGGATAGATAGCTGACTTCAGGCTAACCTTTCTCCACAGTTATGGGATACAGCTGGCCAAGAGCGTTTTCGGTATGTGGCTTCTCAAGCACCATCTGTCAGTGTACTGATATACAATGAGCAGATCAGTAACACGCAGTTATTATCGCGGTGCGGCAGGCGTGATATTAGTATATGACATCACGAAGTGTGTTTATTTATCTGCGTGGAGACCATTCACTGAGCTATTTATCGCCTTCCTCAGCCGGGAATCCTTTCTCAATATGTCTCGGTGGTTAACGGATGCGAGAGCCCTTGCCAGCCCACATCTGGTAGCTGTGCTGGTCGGCAATAAGTCGGACAGAGAAGAGGACCGAGAAGTGGAGTGGGCAGAAGCAAGTAAATGGGCTGCGGAGAATGGTACCGTGATTTTACCGGTTGGTGGCGCCCAACTCACCGACAATCATTTAGATGTACATTTCCTTGAAGCCTCTTCGCTCAGCGGAGACAACGTGGAAGCTCCTTTTCTACTCGCTGCCCGTTCCATCCTGTTGTCCATCGAGTCAGGAATGCTGGATCCGGAGAAAGCAGGAAGCGGAGTTAGTTATGGGGACCGAGCGTTGAGGAGAGTGACAAGCTCCAGTCACCTCAGCTTCGGTAGCCTTAGCGGCGCGCGGAAACGGCGTTCAGGCGGTTTCCGTCTGAAGAATTGGTCGCCCACGAGTAAATGCTGCTAACATCCCTATAGACACCCGATATTTCTGTCCAGTGAAAGACAGACGAGAAGTCTGTTGCACCACATGCGAGTTGGTTTTAGTTATCATGCTTTTTATCTCTGATTCATACCTGTCATCCGTTATACCAGATCATCTGCCTCCAGTCATTCTTTCGCACATTGCACACATTGCACACACTTTATTTCTCCACAATCGGATTCACACAAGTATCTACCTTTATAGACGTTTCATGTAATATTCTCCTGTCCTGTTTTTCCATTCGTTGCCATCTAAATGGATAATATTGTATCATTCATCTACTATTGGGCCATTCAGGAACTCTTGAGCCTTGTGTGAGTTTCTGTCACCAAATTTAAAGGTTGTGTATGTATGGCCTCTTTCCCTCCTCACTCCACCATCAGATGGCCATGCATCCACGCTTGTGCGAGTCAATCATTGGCATACTGTGTAACACGGGAAATGCACGATCCAATATTGGGTACGATGCGCCAACAGTGCACGATGATTTGCTGGCAAATACACCCGATTCGACTTCTTGCTCGGTAAACGTTTATCTTGCTCATGTTTCGTATGGCGCTTCATAATGCTCAGCATCGGCTCGGGAGCACGTACCGCTGAGAAACTGAAAAGGTACTTGTGTGCTTGATTAACTGGCTAAATCAGCAGACACGAGGGGAGATGATTCCTAACTCGTCTTGACAACTCGAGATTTATCCGTGGACAGACGGAAATGAAGAGGATATAAAGCTGCCAATTGCCAGCAAAATCCTCGCTCCGCACGGAGACGGTCAATGTCTAACATTGTGCATGGGCTGGCATGAGCAGTCTTCTATCTGGTGAGTTATTCGATCATATCACATTTGGCTTGTAGAGGAGCACTATAGAGACTAAGTATCCTTGAGAGCGAGGTCAAAGTAACTAATTGAAACTGCCTTCTCTCTCTGTCTTATCCGAATCTCTGATTGGTTTCATTGAGCAATCTGGAAGCTGAACCCTTTGGCTGTAGTATCTTCGGTTTCCGCGTCAAGCCCCCTAACCAGTGCTGTAAACTCGACAGGATCGGCTAGCGCAATGTCAAGTACTGAGATCACAACTGCGACTTATATCCCTTTGAGCGGGGATACGGCTTCGGTGGCTTCGTACTCGAGCACCGAGGCGCCAGTATCTAGCGGCATTAAGCTGGGCGGATCCATTCCAGCGTCAGCTTCCTCTGCGTAAGTTGACTGGTTTCTACGACCCAGCAAGATGGATATTGATCTTCGTATACCCAGGTCTTCCAGCAGCGCGTCTCAAAGTCGAGGAGCTTCTGCTTCAACGACGGCTTCTGTTTCGTCTTTCCCCGGTGACAACCAGAGCATCACATCTAGTGCCGGGTCTGCTGCTGCAACGTCCTCCCCTGCGACGGTATGTCATTGGTTGTGTTACTTCTCTCCATAATTATCTGACAAGTATCCACAGTCTGACTCTGCTGCCTCCTCTGCTCCTGCAGGACAGGGGCTGTCTTCTTCCCCTCCCCAGGATTTGAACAGTCCAGGTGTCACAAGTACCGTCACCGAACAGGTTCAATCTACTTTCTCGCAGGCAGTTTCTGTGACAATCACCAATGCCAGTGGTCAAGTATCCGTCACCGTCCCTCCACTCGTTACTTCTGTGGGAACTTCGACCCAGTCAAACGGAGCTGTGGTAACTTATACCCAGGTTATTGCGAATCCTCCTAGCTATAATTCGGGTCAGAATGCGACCAGCAATTCGTGAGTGAGACTTACCTCAACCTCCCAAATAGATATTAACATAGACAAGCTTCTTCAATAACCATGGCGCAGTTGCTGGAACTTTTGTAGCAGTGGGAATTATTGCTGCTGCTCTATTTGGGTGTTTCTACGTCGTATTGGCTCGTCGCCGCCGACAGCGTCAGCGTGATCAACTACGTTCCAGCATTACATGGCCTGTGAATGATGCCCGTGGAGGTCTATTCGATCAGCAGCTTCCAATGACTCCCGCTTACACGGATGGTGCTTCTTTCCCATCACCTGTAAGATGGAGAATACCGTCATCACAGCCCGAACCTGTACCCCAACCAGCATTTGATGGTGGAGTTGCTGGAGTTGGGACTCTCATACCCGAGTTGAATGACCACGAGGGCCCATTTAGTGACTATCACTCAATCAACCGCAATTCTAGAGGCCCTATAGGCCTTGCGGTCACTACGGGCCCAGCTTCGAGGCATAATTCCGGTGTACCATCCGTCGCGCTCTCCAGTCCTTCGCTTTACCCTCCTTCATTGCTTCCCGCGACGGAGGAAAAACGCGAGGATGATTTGGCGAGGAATATCTCCCCTCTTCGCAGTCCTACATCAAGTCCTCCGCCTCGCCCTCGTCGCCTCCGTCCGCCTATGTCAACCGACGATCTAAGAATCATGTCCTCTGCATTTTCGGATGATAGCAGCACTGCTTCCGCTCTGCCATCGGTTATCTTCCGGTCTCCCAGCGCTCCCCCACGTCCGCCGCGAAGCCGTCCCGATGTGGTAGATGTTGAGCCACAGCGCAGACTTTCCAAACTCACACACCAATATCGTCCTGTCACACCTCCGACCTCGGTTTCGTCGCAGCAAGATTCAACTGGAGAGCCTTCCACTCCCATTTTGGAAGGTGGTGCAGCGATTAACTCGGAAGCCACGCAATTACAACGCGGAGCTAGTCTTCTCCCTCGCAGACGGACACTTCTTGATGTATGTGGTCTCCCATGTAACACTATTATACCACTAACTAGTCGAATTTCAGGTTCGAACTGTACCTCGTCAATCCTAAGCACTATATCTAGCTGGATGTCACTGTAGAAATTTCCTATGATCTGTATCCGTTGGCAAGTTGGGAATTACATGTATCACTAGAGACGTTGTATAAGATTTATTGGAAGTGGAGGCCTAAGGGCCGATATCTCATGTAGAGGCAGCAGCCTCAACAATTCTGGCGGTGTCGGTAACAAAACCCCATGACTTGAGACAAAATCAGTGAATACGAAAGAGATAAGTTCAGAACACACACATTCCTAGTGTTGTATAGTATGTTCTCAAAAGCGCCTGCAGGGGAAGTCGTAGCGGTGATATCTTGGACAAGGACACAGTCATAGCCCCTGAAATAAGCGTCGATGAGAGTCCCGGAGACGCACTATATAAAACGGGATTAGAAATCAATTGTAAAACGCGAAGTGACTTTACTTGATCCGTGTTCACTCCTCCAAAGAGGAGAGTTGTGATACCATTTTCTTCAAGATACAGATCTAATGCAGATTGGTAACCCCAGATACCACCCATCCTGCGAACGGCCAACCTATGAACGGTGACAATACCAGTATTTAGAAAGATATCACCTGTTCTTGTGGATCCAGATGTCTGTTCCAGCTTTCTGCCCCTTGAGATACTCTTCTTGTAAGGGTCCATACAGTTCAGAATTATAGGCGCCTCTCATAAGCATTCTCCCAAAATTGCCAGGAAGTTCAGAGCCGAAGCCTCCTCGTCCATTCTTCATGAAACCCCTCACTAAGGAGGGCGGGATCGTCTTTAGTTCATGGTCAGTGAGACCCCAATTCCTTCAAAATCAATAACACTAAGCACGCCCATGGATGTATGCATTTTTAACTCTTACTTACACCCAAAGAATCTTGATGCCCTTGGCACGCAATGCCGGTACGAGTTTAAGAAGCGGATCGACGCACTTCAAACCAGTTGGATGGTCCCTGAGATCTGGGTGCAAGAAGAAACTGAATTGTCATCGGCTTAGTCCTTCTGTATGCGAAGAAGGGGTATACTTCTGCATATCGACAATAACGGCTGCGGTCGATGCCTTATCGACTCTGATAACGCGATCGCGATCTACAGGGATGTCCAATTGAGTAGAGATTAACGGAGGTGCTACTGCTTCATCGGCCGAATGTTTCGAGCGCGATATATCAATCAATCCAGAGGGATACTCCACCCAGAACGAAGCAGCATTGCCATATTCCACTGTTTTTTCAACCTTTGGACGCGTAGCCATGCCTAGGATGGGGGTGTCGTGAATAGGGACTTTGGCCATGAACAGGGATCAGAAGGAACCTCACAAACACAGCAGCGTGGAACTGGAAGATGCCCCTCTCATCCCACAGACCGAAGCTCCATGAGATGTTGGCAGCCTGAGAATTCTAGCAGGTCATGAGCTCTAGATAACAGGTAAAGATAAGTGGAAAAATAGCGGGAGACACATGCTTTAAATCGACACGTGACAGAATCCAGCGATTGATTGAAGCGGTCGTAGGGAATGACGATGCAATATATGCCATTGAATCTTATGGAATAGTCTACGAGAGTCCTTCATGTGTCCATGGATGATATACAGCATGCGGGAGTATGGTAAGTGGGGGAGATGGGGTACAAAAGACCGTAGGGACCAGTCATGATATCTGCTCGTGAATCAGTAATTGTCCAAATGATCTCAGTGAGATGTATGGTGCCAATGCAATAGAGCTTTTGAGGAAAGCAAAATGACAACAATATAAAGTTCATCAAATCCATGCATGCAAGGTTAAGATAGGATCGAGTGTTGACTGCCACCATCAGGTAGGTTCCGAACCTGAGTTGTTGATAAGCAAGGAGAACGTTGAGAAGTCAACTAGCCATTACTCACCTTGAGCACCGGTCGGCTGTAATCCTCTTCATCTCGAAGGTCAACAGAACCAAGGCTACCAGACTTGGTGCGTTGAAGCATGTCAGGGTCCAATCGGTCATCTGTGTCATCGGAAGCATAGGCAGTCGAGTCGCGTTGGGCAGCCTCATCAGCATGGCCCGGTGCATTGTCTATATGTCTCTGGGGGTTTCGCGGGGGTGGAGTAGGTGGAGAACGATTGTTTTCAGGTTGCGCGGATGTCTGCGCCGCATACGCTGCAAGTAAGGGCTCATAACTACCAGCGCTATACGTTGGCGTATGTCCATAGGAACTGTTTCGTTCTCGTGAATTATCGCCAAATTCGTCGACTCCATCTACTGCAGTGCTTATCCTTGAAGCACCAGGTGGTGGACTAGCAGTACGAGCGGGAACATAGCCATCCCTCGTAGCGGGCGGGGGTCCAGGGTCGCCCAGGTATTCTGCGTAGGGATTGAAGTGACCCGGCTCTTCTGCAGCATAGTCGTCATAAGGCCCAGGCATCGGTTTTGGCCCTGTAGGCGAAGAGCCTGTCCCTGCAGGGATATACCCGAAGAGACTGCTTCTTTGGCCCATTTCCGAAGAGAATTGTGAATGAGTGTGGGGTGATTTTCCACCTCGATCATTGTCGTCATCTAAAGGTGCTCGACCAAAGCCCGCTGCAGCGACCGCGGCTTCAACTGCCGTATCTTGGTCGATCCGCCGTTGACGATGTCTTCGACGTATAGCAAACAAGATCCAGAGGAAAATAGAGGCAGCGGCTAGGCCGACCACCACGAAGACACCCACAACAGCACCTGTATTACTGAAGAACCTATAGCAAGAAGAGTTAATATATTCCAACCACTACCTCGCATATACTTACGAGGAAGTTTTTGTTGGGTCGGTATTAGGTACTAAAGAGGGATTCATATATGCTTGGGTTATAGTTGTAACAAAGCCCTGGCTGTTCGTGGATATGATTGTCTCCGTGACGACATACGGTGCGCTCGTCACTACTTGGCCACCACTAATCGAGGTGGTGATGAACATCGTGCTCTGAACAGTGACGCTGAAAGAAGCTACTCAGCACTCCAGAATAACTTATTCTCTAGGAAATACACACGTTGCAATTGAGCCCGGATTTGTCTGCATGGGCGGACCCGACGTGGTAGTTGTAGTATCCGAAGAAGAAGAGCTTGTAGAAGATGAAGTACTTGTTGATGGTGGGGGAACACTCGACGACGACGATGTTGATGAAGAACTAGAGGTTGTTGCTGTTGTCGGTGGTGGTGGACTGGACGTGGGGCTGCTTGACGTCGTGGTCTGCTGACTTGACGAAGCAGGAGTTGAAGAAGAAGGACTGAGCGAAGTGCTTGAGCCAGCAGCACTGCTTAGGGAATCTGACGAAGACATTGCTTGAGAGGAAGTGACTGCTGCTGCACTTGATGTTTGCGGTGGATTCGACGATAATGCTATAGATGACATAACAGATTGAGTTGTAGAAAGGTTCACGGAAGTAGATGCTCCGGTAGAGGCAGCTATCGACACAATTGTAGAAGATGGAGAGCTGTGAAAATAAAATTGAACTTTGAAAGAAAATCAGAACAAATAGAGTTCTCACTCAGAGGTTAGAGGAGATGAAAGGGACGACATTATCGTCGAAGATAAAGCGACGGAAGTCAGGGATGATATCGATCCGGCAGAAGTAATGGTCGTGAAGGTGGAAACGATTTGAGAGATTGAAGGAGTGATGCCAGCAGAGGAAGCGGAGACCAATGATGCGGATGAAGAATCCGAGACAGAGGAAAAAGAAGATGATAGTGCCCGAGTAGTATCAACCGTCGATGACATGCAATTTCGGTCCGAAGATATGTATAAGGTGGTTCGATGCGATTGTGAAGCGTGAACAGCACACAAAAGTTGAGAACAATGTCAGAAAAAGTCTTGAAATGAGATGGATGGAAATAAATGCACTGGTACCAAGAGCAGAGGGAAAGGGCAAATTACGGGGGAGGGTACGGTCACAAAATAAGTGTGAGGCAGTACGAAGGTCGGGATCCCGAATGTATTTGAAAATGAGGAGAGTACAGACGCGATTGCGATTTCTGCCGTGTTACAAGGCGAAATACAAGAAGACTATAGTGATTGTAAAGGCCGGATGAAAAATCACTCACCCTTTGACCTCCCGCTTGTGACAAAAAGGATTGGTCTAAACGCTCATTGCGAGGCGGCAACGCGACTAGCCGCAGATGGAGGGAAGAAGCAAGCTGTATTCCTGTTGGGGTTTCAACCTTTTGGTAAAATATGACAAAAGACTTGCCTTTTGCTCCACAGATGCAAAAACTGTGGAAAGAAAGAGGACAGGTTAGAGGCATAAATTGGCCGATTGTGTTACATACTTACCTTCACTCCAACACCGCAGACCCATTCCAGACCATGGTATGGTAAGTATAGCGTGGGAATATTGCTGTCACCCAACTTGCACTCATACTGCGGCTGCGGCTAGCCTTTATAGTCTACTTATAACTTCGCCGATACGGTATAGCTTTTGCTTCGTTTCAGCTACGTTTCATTACGGATAGCAATGATCCTCATCGACCCCCAACCAAAGGTACCAGATAATAACTTTTTGGTAGAAACCCCTGACGCCAGCTCAACTTCTGCACCTCCTCCAACATTCGAGGAAAGTGCAGCAGACCATGTGGTCCTTGATTTTTCTGGCCAAGAGACCTATGCACCTCCTGGGGGCGAGGAACCGCCCGCTTTCGCCCCCTATGAAGCAAAGTACTCCGTTTCTAATTCTGGCGCTGTCATCTCCCATGATCCTCATTTGAACGAAGACGGTACGTCTCCTTTATCTCCTACCATCTATTGCTGACGTGTATCTGCTAGGTGAAGCTCTCTATCGCTTCTTGCTCTCTCAGGCCTCAACCCCACCTACCCTTGTTCTCCGTTGCAAGGGTTCCCACATGGAAAGGCATACCCGTCTCGTAACACACACAAACAGCCGTGGAGAATCCAAACTTCGATCCGAACATTATACCGAGAGCGTAACAGATTTTGATTTCCGCATAGACGTCGGCCAGCATATTATCGGAGAGCCAACTCACTGGTCTGTCGCCGACTCGGCACCGGCTTATCGTGGCCGCATGTTTCGTGAGGTGGGCTTCGCAGAAGAGAAGCGCAAGGCGAAAAGAGGAGAAGTTAAAGCCGCGAAGGCTTGGGATTCTGAACGGAACAACAGGGGTTTCCCTCCTTGGGTCGGAAGTGACTATGCTTGGCATGAGGATCAGCCTCACATAATGCATCGGAACAGCATTCTGAAGTCATCTTGGACATTGCGTCAGTGGGCGGACGATTACTGCAACAGCAAGAAACATCTCAAAGAATTCAACTATCACAAGGTCAGAATCTCTAGTCCCGCGTTGACTATAAAATTTGACCGCTCTGCAGGTAGTCTACGGGTGGAACTTTGATGCACTGAAAGCTGCTGCACGCTCAACAATAAATTCTACGCATTATCGAGGTGATATCAAAGTAGAGTTCGAGCAAACACACTCTGTCATCTCAATCAGATCGCAGAACTGGCTATCTCGCGCGCTCTCAACGACCTGGCTTAAGTTCATCATTCTCCTCTGGGTTTTCTACCCATTCATATGGCTATACAAGCGCTTCCATTCCCGTGGAGGTGGCGATTGGACAGTCTGTGGTGGTGCATATGCGTTAAAGCGCATTGAACAAGTGGAACCAGAGTACGCGCCCGATACGAAAAATTCCGAGGCAGTTCAAGATACATTGGACTCTGTCGACGCCTTTGCTTCCTCGTCCAGTTCAGGGACGCCTCCAGAAAGTCTGCACACCAAAGTGGTCGGACTCAAAGAAGGGGAATGGTTTAGACAATGGGAAGGGACCATCAGAAGAGCAGTTCTCAACCGGCTACAAGACAAACAGCCCATGATTCACAGTGACGATCGTCCTACACCTCCCACGTTTTTACTAGATGGCTACTAGCCTGATTTTCAATTGCTTTCTTTATCTATTTTGCGCACTAATTCTTGTGCATTACTTACATTGATACCATAGGTTGGAATTTACGCTCTGGAATTGCTTGGAACATATCATGTATATTATATTGTCCTGATGATTGTTACACCATTCCGCCCACATTCCAAGGTATATCGCAAGCATTGTGCCTATCAACACCCTGAGATATTAAAGTGTCGAATTCGACTTGAATACAGAAGTATCAGTCCACACAGCAGATAATCCGACATGATCTGGCCGAGAAACTTGCGATTTCTCGGATTCGGAGTAGTCATCGCTCTCGAGAAAGGCGAGCGCCGTCTCTAGGAACCACATGTGTTTTTTGATGAAGTGCACAACGATAGTTCCGCCAACACGTTTGTTCTTGTAACGACTGATCCGACCTTCCCGATGTTCCCAGATATGTTGGAGACTTAGGGCATTACCTATGTTAACGACGACCGCATCATCAGTTTCAGCAGCAATGATTTTAACGTGAGACGACCATACCTTCATGGAATTTCGACATGTCGCTACCTTCTACTAAAGCTTCTACACTCTCGGCCAATGTCATGGCTTGCACTGGTTCAGTATATCTCACACCAAAGGTGGACACACTAGAATATGCCCATGATGAAGAGCTCGGTATATTTTGTCCGATAGTCGCTGGAGAGGGTGTGTCCCCCAAGGCGTCCTGTGATGCCTTCTGCAAAGCCGACAAGAATGCCCGTTTCACACGTGAGACTTCAGAGGGAAATAAAAAGCCATGCGAGTATCTGCGTGACCATCAAAATATGAGCGACTGG
Organism: Hygrophoropsis aurantiaca; assembly: GCA_021014935.1. Taxonomy (NCBI): domain Eukaryota; kingdom Fungi; phylum Basidiomycota; class Agaricomycetes; order Boletales; family Hygrophoropsidaceae; genus Hygrophoropsis; species Hygrophoropsis aurantiaca. The sequence continues at coordinate 214,705 of MU267591.1, forward strand.
TTCATGTAGGGGAGGACCGAACGTACACAGTGCCAGATCGAGGATGATCGTATATCCAGCAACGGTCAGTTGCCCACCGAATCTCGTTCGCGCGAGGATGGAGCCGCATCCATTTAGCCGTTTGCTTATCTTCTGCGCCCTTGGTAAGGGTTTTGACGACCGGGTCGGTCGAAACCCAATTAACCAAGCTCCAGCTTAATCCATATAGTTCTCCAGCCATGAAACGACTCTTCACGAGATAGCCCCAATAAACTAGAGGGTCTTGCGTGTCTCGTTTTCGAAGCGAGGAAGATGTCGCAGGTGCGTCATTTGAATCAATGGAGCCAGTGATATTACCTTTGGATATGTCCATTCTCAGCTGAGAAAAGCCTGTCAAGGATTCAGGTGTACCATAAGGCACCTGACCTTTAGCATGGAGTTCGACTCTCATGCGCGCCTCAAGCTCTGCGAGCATAACAAAGGCGTCGTCGTCGACCTTTGCTATATAATCGGGTCTGACCCACGCCTTTGGATGACCAGACGCTCTCTCCTTCCACGCAAAATGAGAATCATGAGGGGCCAAAGGAGGGGGAGGTGAAGTCTGATCGGTGTATGATACGTTTAAGGACGAAGAGGTGTCAAAATACAAGGGTGGAACCCAGGCATTCGATGCTGCCCAGGTGAAGTAAGCATGTGTCTTTCCCGAATTCATGTTCTCGGGACTGGGCAGAATGACAATGTCATTATACACTACGGTTGTAGCACGTTTTCAGTCCAATCATATTCAACGAAAGTTCAAACACACGTACTCTCCATTTCTGTCTGTATCCGTCGCTCCCAACCCTTGCGGGGTTGACCAAGAATGAATCGGACAAGTGTTCTTGAAGTACCTTTCCCGTCATCTCCCGCACCAGCGCCATTCCTACTTCGTGGATGGCCAGCCCACGTTGTACGAATAAGCATTCTACGTTCGAATCCAGAATCCATAGAGAATACTCCGAGAAACACGCCGGCAGGGGGTAAAGAATCCAGATCATCCGGGGGAAATGACTGTGGCTCTGGTTCTGATATAGGATCGATATATGGGTATAGGGGTGCGGCTCGCAAGTGGGGTGATAAGGTAGTTGGAGGAGGGATGGAGCAGTAGGCTCGCCAGGGTAGCGGTTCCTTGTCGGGATTTAATATGTACATTAAGAATAGTGTGAGGGATATTGCGAAAACAGTGAAACACAGAAGAGCAAATATCTGTTAAACGTGTCAGCGTAATGTCAGGTATGGATATCCATGAAGTGCGCACTATTGTCAGTGGCTGGCGAGGAAAGAATGGATGTCTAACGACTCGTCTCAACCCTTTCTTTATTGCCCATGGTAGCCTTGCATCTCGCCTTCGTCTTCTATGCGGTTCTGTCCCAAGATTCCACCATCTTCGCCCTATATTTCTATGTGATGTATACCTGCCAACATTTCCCAACAACGGAGAATTTGGTTCACCATCTCCTTCCGAGGGTGAGGATGAGGAGCGACTTGGTGTAAAAAGCGGGCCAGGAGAAGGTGCACGAGATGGAACTGGAGTTGAGGAAGATGCAGAGGATTCTGATGACGATCTTTCCGAAATACCCTCCGGATATGAGTGGCCCATAAATGATGGATGCCTCAAAGCCGAGGTTTCTATGGCCTTGGGTTCTCGCTCAGCCTCGTCGGATTCGGCGCTAGGAAGAAACTCATATTCTTCGCTCTTTGAAGGACCTGCAGGCTGTTTCGAGGATCCAAATAGGCCCATGATAGGCATGGCACTTGGAAAAGAGCGTGGTAAGTGGAATGGTACTAACTGCAGCACCGGGAATAGTTTAGACCACGGAGATCCCACTGTGACCAGGAACGCAAAATTAATAGAATCAGAGTATCTTCGCAGAGGATGAGTAGATATTAGTTGGGTTGTGGAGGTATTATCTATAACCAAACGAATACACTCTTGGCCATAGCAAAACCTTGGAGTCCGCAGTGTAGCAGTGTTGCAACGCCTCCAGTGTTATTTCACAGCCAATCAACAATTCACGTGCACACAACCATGATATTGGCAATGGTTATTTTGATTCTTCAACAAATTGGTTACATGGTGTTCTGGCCTTTTTTGTCAAACCTCCTGAGCGTACACCTTCTGCCAGCTGGGTCTTTCTTTCATAGCGTCCCAGAATGCCGCCAGCCTACTGCGCAGGGCTGGTTTCTCGGCGGTTGTGTTTACAGCAGGAATGACAACAGATAAGAAATCTTCAGGAATCACGAATCCATTTCCGATATGCTGTTCCAACTTCTTCATCGCGAGATCACCATTATCTTTTATGCTGCCACCAGATAGTTTGACTATATGGGTAAGCCAAGCGCTCAAGTGGAGATCAGCGATGGAGATTTGATCACCTACCAAAATGAAACGGGTGAGCGATAAGAGTGTTTAAACGTATGGAATTACATACCAAGCGCGTAAGGGCCTATGATGTCTTTGTTTAGGGTCAACACTAGACGAGGCACCTTCACTTCCCAAGTCTGCTTCGCCTGTGAAAAGTATTCATCTGCATCTTTGCTGGAGGCGGTAGAGTTCAACGCAGCTAGTAGGATGTCAATAGCTTTCTTCTTATCGCCCCAGAATGCCTTGGTTTTTGCAGAAAATTTTACATCCTCGCTCTCGCTATTGGATAAATACCTTCCCAGCGCGTCTTGTCTTGCCTTCAATAAAGGCACCAAAGACTTGGCGAGATTCGGAAGCGAGGCTGGATCACGAGCATTCAGATACTCTAATGTATGAGGAGACGCATCCTCAGAATGAAGTTCATCGATGATTTTCGTGGATATGGCAGCGAACGCAATTGTGGCTGGGGATAATGACGGTGCTGGCGCAGTTGACGTTGTGTGAGTCCGGGAAGTGGCCGAACGCGATTTATCAAGAAATTCGATCAAGGTCTATCATTCATTCATGAAGAAGTTTGAGAAAAACAAAAGGATCATAAACATACCTTGACATCTGTTATTGGTTTGTAGCGACTCTCGACATCGGGATCGAGTGAGCTCTTCAGGGGAACTACGAGGGTGGGGACAGTAGCTGGCGGAAATATCGGCGAAACATCAATTTTTCAAAAATCGCAGGACATAGAAAACTAGATATTACCCTTGGAATTAAGGCGAAGGAATGATGGTGCAAATTCCTCTCCCTTGGCTAGATCGGGGTCAATATTTCAGAAGTATGCAATTTGCACCCATTGCACCTACAGATATCGACTATCCTAAGATCGATTTCGTCATCGCCATATCCTTTCTCGATCCTGAAGTAAAATTAAGACAATAAGACGACGCACAACTTAAAACAATTGCTCACAAGGCGAGTAGAGCTGATTACATTGTGTTGCGTTGAGTAGATGTCATTTCTGATTTGAAAAATGGTACTCACTTGCTGCAGACCAGACAGAATCGGGGCTATGGTATAAAACGGCCTTCGGTATCGTTTGCAAAGAGCTCATGATTGTGGTTAAAATGTGAGTTGTCCCGAGGCGTATAGAGCGGTGACGTCGATTGAAGTCTATGTGTTTGTTGCTCTTTGGTATAAGACCGGAGTCAGTATCTCTGACGCCAGGTCCCTTGGAGCATCCCCTGGAGACATTTATTCCTTCGCGTTATGTATTTTGACTTGCGAAAATCACAGAATCCAAGGAGAGAACAAGGGTTCAAACGCTCAAGCTTCGGCAAGTGATACGATGTACTAATGGTACCGACTTCAAATGTCGCACGTGATTGCATCTAGAAAATTCTGATCACGGACGCGTATAACAGTTCCACTGCCGCCTCGTGACTTGTCAGACTTACCTTCCTTACCTTACCATCATGACCAGTCTAAGGTACGACCAACAAATTCTTGCTCGATATAGCACTAATTTTTGACGCAGACACGAATTCTATGAGACGGACGAAAAGCTCACCCTTTCTGTATTCGATCGAGGGGCTGATCCTGAACAAGTTTCAGTCAAGTTCGAGGCTCGTGCAGTAAGTCATCCGGGTACGCGCCACTCTTCTATACGCTTACACGTGGATAGCTCAGCTATCGAAATGGCGATAAAACGCTCGACCTCCAGCCCTTGAAAGGTCAAATTGATCCCGACAAGAGTGACTTTACTGTTGGCAAAGTGAAGGTCGAGATCCGCCTGGTTAAAGCTGCCCAAGGACGGTGGGGCGGACTTGTCGGAGATGCCCCTGATCGTATGCATTATCTACGGCTCTCAATATTCCGTACTTACAATAACGTTAGCTTTATCGACCTTTGTGGCGCCACCAACCACCACCGCCACTCAATCTACTACTACCAAGCAAAAGAAGAACTGGGATGGTATCACAACCGAGATCCTCTCTTCAGACAAGGAAATCACGTCTGATCAGGATCCCAACGTCGGTGGCGACAGCACGGTCAATAATTTCTTCCAAAAGATATTCGCCGACTCGGATGAAGACACGCGACGCGCAATGATGAAGAGTTTCCAGGAAAGTGGGGGAACCACCCTCAGCACCAACTGGGACGAGGTAAAGAAAGCTCCCGTGGAAGTGAAGCCTCCGTCTGGAAGTGAATGGAAGAAGTGGAATTAAATAGCAGCTCAAGCCACCTAATCATATCCGATGTACCTGTATAAATTCAATTGCACGTTCTTCGCCCCAATCGCGCGTCGTTTGGATATATAATCTCAGTCCATGCGGACCCGAAGTTCGATGGCGACCCCCCTGCCTCTATCTATATTGCATGATCCCGATCCATCCTGTGTAACTGCGTCCAACACTGGTGCACCTGCTTTGTGATCTCTTTTGATGTGTTTTGACCGTTTATCGACCTCCAGAGTCATATAATCGGCAGCTCAGATTCTACACGTACGAGCCCCTTAATATTGAGACTTGAGCTTATGATCAAGTATTGGCTGATTCAAAGACAGTGTTAACCGGGTAGGAATAACACACCTTACTCCTTGATACACCTATATGCTCCTCCGCCCCATTTCGATGGGTCACGTCAGCATCGCATCCTCGTATATGAACGCGGGGAATTGACGATTCGGGATCTGGTCAGTCCTGAGTCTAGATGTGGAAAATATATGTGGAGGTCCAAGCAATGTTGATCCGTTGAACGTGGAAGTCGGGAACTCGGACAAGGAGCAAGGGGTGAGTGAAGTGCAAATATGTTCCTGGTGAACGCCATTTGATTCATGGTCTCCAATTTTATAACATTCTCGACCCTCGAACCGCTCTCCACAGACTACACTTCCTCCGCACACAATTTGCCTTGTCCTTACGTCCCTGCATCATACGCTCAGGCATAGAGCTTCACTGCTGCGGAAATAGTCGATCGGCCCACAAGCTATGTATAATTAACATTCGCTCTATAATCGGCAGGGTTGCTGTTTTAGCTTATGTTGCCCACGATTCCGACTTCAAGTCACGGTTGCCTCTAAGCAGTCGCCTCAAGAGAATTGCCCAGATGCAACTTAGGTTTAATCATTTTGGCATCGTTGGGCGCGTTTAGAAACCAGTATTAACGCCAACAAACGTCGGACAAAGTTGGTACGCCTCGTATCCGAGTCTGCAATGAGGTTGACAAACACTAGACTTGCCATATAAGGATTCGGAGTCGGTCACCGAACCCGGCCAGGCTCTGCACCGTGTGGGAACAGTCTGCGGCATCTTCAAGTTGTTCCGAGGTTACAATCATTGTTGGGCACGACATCGGTGATAAGGACGAACATTTTCGCAGGTGACAAATATGTTCCTGGAGGTGAGGGATTTCTGTTTCTTTTGAGCCCACTCATGAATTAAAGATCGTGGTTTAGAGTGGGCTCTCTTCGCTCCAGATTGAATCATGTCACTCGCCCTAATTGATTATCGCTCCGTAGCAACATTCAGCATTGAAAAGTTTGCATCTAAATCCCCATCTTAGAGGAACTTCTTCATTGGTTCCTGCTAAAAGAAGAGCCTTGAAGTTGCCCGAGCGCTCATCAAAAACTGTTTTGCAGTGCTACAGCCAGCCAATGGGGTGAATACACTGAACGCGTTTCCAGAGCGTTTCCCTATCGGTCGGTACAGATAAAGGTGGGTCAAATTCAAACTCTGTAGCGTGTTGGTGAGTTGCGCAGCATAGATTTTCCACTGACTCGAGATTTGGTCCAGCTCTAGATCGAAAGGCTTTGACGACTTGAGCCTAACCCCCACTTCCCTTAAATATCAGAGCTCAGAGAGCTTGAAGATTTACTCCATCTACTCGGCCACCTCAGACTGTTTCACCAACTATCGATCATGAGTTCGACGGCAGCGGCTCGTAAGCATCAGTATCATTCTTGGCAAAAATACAAGCTGAACACCATAATCATCAACAGCAGTAGTAATTAAAATTGGTCCATATCATTATATACCTACTGAATGGATCTGCGCCATTGTAAGTGCACTGATATGTTCATGATGGCTGTTCACCTGCAGCTCACGGATCTTAAAGTTCGTAGTCTTATATAGCATTTCTACATGTAAGAATAAATCCTTCAATTATCGTACAAATCGTATTGATTGATTTGATGCATCAAGCGCTGCATTTTGGCCAGACTATCAGGTATCGATTGTGGTGGTTGTTCCCGACCGTTGTCTTTGCTGGCGCTATGGAGATTCTGGGTTGGAGTGCCCGGCTCTGGTCAAGTAAAAGCCCTCATCTTCTCATTCCGTATGAGATACAGTGAGTTTGCCGATATGTCGCTTTTGAATACTTGGTATAACGTCCGTGATAAGACTTGTCGGAACCATTCTGGCCCCTACACCCCTTGTTGCAGCCAACTTCGTCATTCTTGGGAAAATCATAGGACAACTCGGAACTCGTTACAGTCGGCTGACGCCGAAGTGGTGTGAGTGCTTTTATACCATCTACGTGAGCCCATCTGACTCATGACAGACACCATCATCTTCTGTTCATTTGTGAGATTATGTTTTGCGGATTCCTGATGAGAAATTGGCTCAATGGTTTTGTTTTGTTGATTGAAAAAAGGATGTAGCCTGTCTTATAGTTCAAGCGGTAGGTGGAGCACAGGCTGCATTTGCTGTTAATAAGGGGCAGAATCCTGCTAAGGTGAGTGCGGCGAGTTTTGTTGCTTGCAGAGGGCGTACATACTGACAAATTTTCAGGGAGGTAATATAATGTTGGGAGGCATCGTCGCACAAATGAGTAAAATCACTTGTTATTTTTTGCCTATGCCGTCTCTTACCCGCCCTCGAAGTCTCTATCGCAGTTTACGTCGCCTGTGCCGGAGAATTCTTCCTGAGATATTTCTCTGACTCCCCTGTGCGGAAATTCGACAAGTCCACCGCCATAGAAAAGGAAAATAACGGGGAGACAGTTGACCGCAAGATGAAGTTCATGATATTCGGTCTCCTGTTCGATACCACGTGCATATTCATTCGGTGCGTATGATTTTCATGTCGGGACATTGGGACTGGTCGGACTTATTGGGCATCAGTTCTGTTTACCGCACGATAGAATTGGCTAATGGATTTGCTGGGCCAATCATATCTACCCAAGTATATTTCAGTACGCTCCTTTACTTATGTGTTCCAACTTGTTCTTGTTCTTGTTAACGCTACGATCTCCATAGACGTTCTCGACGGTGCAATGGTGACTTTGGCAATATTTACCCTTAACGTCACACATCCTGGAGCGCTGCTTAGCTCTTCTCGAACTGCGAACAACGCGACACCAGATGACGTCGCTAAAGAGGACGGTATGGGAGAGAGGTAGCTGCACGTTGCGTGACCGACTTGTGGCAGACCCATGAGACATCTTGGCCAGCTGCGATCGAGGTTATAGCTCAAAGGAACAATGAGATTCGTACGCGTAATGGTTACTAGAATGAAGTATTTAATGATGAGTCGTTTGGACCATGCAGTAAGATGTAGAAACATGTAGCAATCGATCATGGATAGATAGACTTATGTACCAGTTAGAAATATAAACACGAATATATACTGGGGCCAACCGACTGGATATACAAGATGCAACGCCGACTTCAAGTCGTTCAAACATTGTCCGGGATGGCTCGGTTGTTGTGATTGCCGGTTACCGGGCATATCGTAACGACACAACATTGACCCCGGGCCAACACATGGTTTTCTCCTGACCAGATTTATATCGTGCAGAATGCTCATGCTGGCATGGAGCAGTAATATCATCTCGGCGACATATGGCGTCGGAGTACGATATGGATGCGGGACCCTTTCATTCCAAACATTCGACTAAATCAAGCTAAAACATGGTCATCGAACCCTCGTCAAAGTTTTGACGCAGATACCAGTCACATGCGTATGGTTTTCCAAGCACGTCTTCAATATTGCTCCCCATGATCAATTCATCGGACAACGCTTATGTGGAGTGATCTTCAATGCTCGGTCCCCCAAAGTACATGCTATTGCATGTTAGCGGGATTTTGACAGAGCAAGAGACGGCATATCTATTTGACAGCTCCATGCGGTTCAAAACCAGGGCTACGTAGACCTTGCCTCATTCTTGGGTGGGCTCCGTGCATCTATAAATCTGAAGCCATTCAAACTTTGAATCTATTCGACGGAAGTCTGTTTACAGGTCATCATGCTATCTTCGATCGCCCTCTTCTCATTGCTGGGATCCGCGTTGGCTACCCCTGTGGACCCTGTGGATCTGTTCAAGGTGTTTGGCTCAAGCTGTTCTACCTCTGGTGCTGCTTCGTGCCACAACACGACATCCGTCGATACCTGTTGTACCGAATACCCTGGAGTAAGCTGATTAAGCCATTTTCTTTTCCTTCGCCTTTAACCATGCTTTCTCAGGGTCTACTGCTGCAAACACAGGTATAATTTGTTACGAATTTATGATGGGGCTAGTCTTTTAATTTTACCCTCTAGTTTTGGGATACAGATGTAGCGGGCAGCCCCGCTGATAGTTGGACAATTCACGGTTAGTGTCTAATGCTTATTAATGAAATCACGACAATCTCTCATACGTTCGATTTAGGGTTATGGCCTGATAAGTTAGTTTTCTGAAGTTGTCGCCACTCCTTAAAGCTAATACCTCGATGCCAGCTGCGATGGCACATATAAGAGCAGCTGTGATCCCTCGCGCGCTTATAAGGATATCTCCTCTGTATGTCATTTCCCCGGTCTCATCGCCACTCTGCTAAGGTTCTCGCATAGCTCTTGACAGCTCAGAATGCTTTATCGACTCTTGATTTCATGAAGAAGGTGCCTTAATTTTGAGCCCTTTTCATTCTGTAATACTGATGAAATCGTTCAGTATTGGCTCAACAATGCCGGAACCAGCGAAGAGCTTTGGGAGGTTGGTGGAGGTTTCTTGAATCATTTTATCATCACGTTTATAATTAAATCATAAAGCATGAATGGGCCAAACATGGCACTTGTTACAGGTAAATTCTCTAGCAGATCACCCTTCAAATAGCGCTCATTTGTCGTTTACAGTACTCTTGAGCCTTCCTGCTTACCGAAAGACAGCCCCAAAGGTGCTGAGGTATGAGTTTCGTTTCTTACATTTGTTCCCGATATATCTCACCATGCAATTAGGCTGTTGCATTCTTTGAGACAACTGTGAAATTATTCAAGTCTCTGCCTACTTATACCTGGCTTGCCAATGCCGATATTACTCCGTCGACGAGCAAGACCTATACACTATCTGAACTGACGGCTGCTCTCGAGAAAGGATCCGGAGGAGTAAGTCGATCCAGTTTTAGGCATGTGTGAATATGTTATCTTATCGCGTAAATCCTCTAGTACACACCCGCATTGGGCTGCACCTCCAAGAAGCTCAACTCCATCAGCTGGTACTACAATTTAAAGGGATCTTTGGTCAACGGCAAATTTGTCCCTATCGGTGTGTTTCCCTATCTTATAACGTGGATCATTCACTAATTTGGCGCTTTAGATTCCCCTCAATCGTCGACTTGTCCTTCTAGTGGTATTGAGTACCCAGTTAGACAGTCTTCCTCGTAAAGACAATTCTGGAAACGTGTATCTTTACACCAGAATATCCTTCAATGTACCGGCTATGTAGTGACGAATGAGATATGCATTGTACTTGTGATATCGTGATATTCCAGTGGCCCGTTCGGTACCGCCGTATGATAAATATCATGAAGGTCAGTTCCACATGGCTATATCTGGGATCGTCCAAAATAACCTCTGAAATTCACACAGAAAGGTTGCCAGTACGTACTATGCCAACAACCAGAAAGATTGCGCATTGGTTCTATCAATAATCACTAGCACACGCACTGCAAATATGTACGTTCTTACCGGATAAACACGCTCAAACTCACTGGCAATAGCAGATCATCAGAGCCAACTATAGCGCGGGATTGCGGATTTAGTCCTCTTCCTTCGTGTTGCTATCAAACGATCAGAACCTCGAAGATCCGACCATGCTTGCTGCTTCCATACTGTATAATGTGTTCAAGAATGCACGCTGCCTGCTGTGAGGCTTCTGGTGCCTGCCGTAATTTTAGCTCCACCAACCCCTTTGTCGCTCCTTAACCTCTCCGACCGCTTTCGCGCCTGCTTCAGAGCATTGTGGCATGTGGCACTTTGCAAGACTTCTCATGTTCGGCTCCCTTGACTGGGATGAAAATCTACAAGTGCCGGCGCCGCTGACAGTTACACGCGGTCGACGCTGGATTCTACTTTTACGTTGCTGTTATGCATCACAAATGGAGCGTCATCTTTTTTCTCTTCGTGTATAAATAAGAACATGGAAGTCATCCAGGAGCTCAGTCCAACTAACACCCTCATTCCTAGAATCCACAGTCATGTTGTCTTCGTTAGTCGTCTTGTCGTTGTTGGGCTCTTCCATGGCCCGTACGTCGGTGGACCCCATGAGCCTGTTCAAGAGGATCAGCTCAAGTTGTGGTACTAGTGGCCCGCTTTCGTGCTATAACACGACTGCTGTCGATACCTGCTGCACTGAATACCCTGGAGTAAGTGACTTCACTAACTCTGACGTCCTTCGAATGTGATTTCTAATCATGCATTTCAGGGGCTGATTCTCCAGACTCAGGTATTCCAAAATATTTGATTTCAATGTGTAGCAATGTTGTTGATGAACCCGATCATATAGTTCTGGGATACTGATGTCGCAGATAGCCCTGCTGACAGCTGGACTATTCACGGTTAGCTCTCTTTTGTTCCACCCTACGTGACTGAAGGCCCACACTGTATCACAGGATTGTGGCCCGACAAGTGGGTGTTTTCATCCCCAGCAATTCAGAGATATCTAAATTGATAATATTAGCTGTGATGGAACTTACACCGAGGACTGTGATCCCTCCCGTGATTACACAAACATCACAGCCGTACGTCCGACATGTTCCAGAATTCATCAGAAATATTTGACAAGTCTTTGCAGCTTCTTACCACTCAGAATGCTACATCTACGCTTGACTACATGGAACAGGTGATGATGGGCGGTGTTCTGGTTTTATTGCTCGATCTGATTAGATTATCTTGTAGTACTGGCTTAACGATGACGGTACCAGCCAAGAACTTTGGGAGGTTTGTACTCTATTACTGCACGGATTGTGGCGTTACTGATAAGAAATGTAGCACGAGTGGGCTACACATGGAACGTGCTACAGGTAACACGCGATACTATCAAGTCTTTTACGGCAAGACTGACATCTTTTTCGCAGCACCCTTGAGCCTTCCTGCCTCCCCAGTGGAAGCCCCGCGGGCGCCGAGGTATGATCTCCTTTTGTTAATCGTTAGAATAGATTGTAGTTGCTGAAATGATTGCGGTAACCAGGCTGTTGCATTCTTCGAGACGGTCGTGAGGCTCTTCCAGACACTTCCTACCTACACTTGGCTCGCGGAGGCTGGAATCACTCCCACGTCAGACAGCACATTCACTTTGGAGGAGTTGCTTTCCGCTCTCGAGGCTGGCTCTGGAGGTGTACGTATTTATTTAAATTTTATAGGCAGTTATTGCCGGTGCTCACGGTTTATACTATGATCTCAGTACACACCTGCCCTCAGCTGTGATGACGGTGCACTTGATGAGATTAGCTGGTACTTCAACCTGAGAGGGTCTATCATTGACGGAGAATTCGTGGCTATCAGTACGTATCCATTTTGTAATTGAAGAAGGAATAACTCATTCGTGAATTCTCAGACTCCCCTGAGTCGTCGGACTGTCCCACCACTGGAATCCAGTACCTCCCTAAAGAATCATCCTAGATGTCGAAATTTAGGAGCTTTTAGATCAATTTTACCTTAACGAATTTGGGGCACAGGATGTACTTGACTTGATGAATGTGATTTTGCGATCAATTTGTGATATCATTTGTGGGCATATTCTGGGAACAGATGTATCACGAGGCAGGGCAGTGTTATCAAGAAGCGCATCAATCACTGGGAAAGACAAGCTACTTACACGATGCCTCCTCCAATACATCATCCTTGCCTCGACCTTGAGTTACTTTCTTTAACATATTTCGTAGAAAAGTATCCAGTGCACGAAGGAGTTCCACAGGAGATATTGCAGCAGCTGAGTACATTTCAAGCGACCTCTGGAGGTCCAGGACTATTTTCCGTCACACGCACTGCCGAAGAGATATCTGTCGTTGGTGAAAGATCGGATGGAGATGGTGGATGGCGATGCATTAAGATCGCAGGGCCGATGGAATTTGGTCTCCTCTGTGATTTATATATCGAAACAACGCGTCTGATTTTGATCTGGCAGAATTGACGGGTGTTATCTGTAGTTTTACGACTCCACTTCGAGATGCGAAGGTCCCAGTTTTTGCAGTCTCGACTTGGTTGGTATCTTCTGCAAATCCATTGATTCAGAGTGCCAATCTCATAAATATTATTCCAAATGGCTGATAGGAATACGGATTATGTTCTCGTGCCCAAAGAGCATGTCCAAACTGCCGTAACAGCGTTGGAATCCGATGGTTGGCATTTCAAATCATTGAATAAATAGTGGTTGGAATGTTCAGAATGCTACAACTGTACAGAAGAAGAGCAGTATAAGACGTCGTGAAAGAGGATAACAAGTAAGGCTAGCAAAGAATAGTGTGGAGAAAACAATACATAGTTCCTGGTTCAAATCGTGTGGTTGCGTGAACCCAGCGGCCCTCCGTAAAATTGGTATCCCAGCAGCCGTCACGACTGCATGTACTGGGACCATAATATCTCGCAATAATTCCCCATAACCATTCGCAAGCCCTGCTAGTGCTATCGCAACTGCCATAGCCCACAAGGGTTTGCCATGGCAGATACACCCAACGCGACACCAGGTCCTTCAAACGCAAGCGCCAATACCCGCCAGAAACGTGTTCTGCCCTCACGTTCCCGTCGTGGAGGGCCTGGCATAGGAAGCTGTGATGTAGACCTCATGATAATAGATGCACAGAAAAGAAGATGTTCGTCTTGTCTATTTCTCTTGGCTGCATGGTCTGACCACCATTCCAGTCGAAAACGACCCATTGATCCCCGCAGACACTCAGTTTATCCTCACAACTAATTCGGCATTGGTTTCGGGGCCTTCTTCCTCGAATGCCTCAGCTCTCGGTCTCAATGTTCACGCCAACCAACGGTATTTTGAGCGGCCGGAGGTCTTGCAGGCGTATCGGAACCAGCAACTCATCCAGACCCCGGAATATTCTCTGTTGTCCGAAGATGCTAGTGTTGGCGGGAGATTCAGACCAAGAAGTTCAGGAGAGGTACGCCAGTGTGATATTGTCTTGGATCCATTCTTCTCATCAGTCAGTCGTCTTTTGATGTGCAGGAATCAGCGGATACATCAGACGCCATGTATGAGAAACGACATCGCAAGTATGAGACGTTCGAAAAGCGCCAGCGCCTAAGGGAGAAGGAAAAACTGAAGCACGAGCAGTACAAACTGAGGGAGCGTATCGAACAACTCAAAGCAATGCATGGCAGCGCATTCCTCGGCTTACCTGCTTCATCGTTCTCCCTGCCACCTGGGGCAGTCGAAGAGGTAGAAATTGATGATCTTCCTGGGGCCCATGTTAATGGTGCTGCAATTCACAACGAGGGAGAAAGACGTCGGGAGGAACTGCTGGAAGTAGCAGCAAAGCTCGAGGAACGCTACCGGACATTATTGCCTTCGGAACGGAAAGGGTTAGAAGCCAAGAAAGATAGCAGGCAACCCAGCGTAAACATCGCTTCAACACCGGAGGTTCGCCCTCTCGAAGAAAACCCGGTGAATGGCAAAGTGACCGCTACCGATACTCCACCGAGCAGATCGAGTAGCTCGATTGTTCTGAAGATAAAAGTCCCTCAACTCAAACATAGGGATTATCTCAGACAATCAGGTACCCCGGTGTCGAAATCGGGCAAACACCATCATTCGTCGCTATCTTTCCCATTTCCCTCGGAAAGTCCATCCTATAAACCAATTTCCCGGGTCTCGTCTGATACTCAATCTACGTCATCCATCCGTCCTCGTAAACGCCCAAAACAATCCTATCCTAATCGATACCCTTCCTCCACACCTGAACATGCGCTTCCACCTTCCTTTGTCGCAAAGCAAGAGCCGTGTTTGTTGATGCTATCCGCAATTCGCGCTTCCGCTGCTCCTAAAGCGAGGAAAACACAGAGACACGTTATGGCATTTGGTACCAAAGTCCCTCCTGAGATAGAGGAAGTAAGGGACTTTGAGATCCCTGGTTGGTTGCTGCGTACTCGCTCTCTTACAGAGGAAACCCAACCAGAACCTCGTTATCAAACACCCAATTTTGACGACAGAGAGGTTGATCAGGAGCAATCTACAATGGCTAGTCGCGCAAGGGTTACCTGATCTACTGAGCATTCTTTACTGTAATTAATACGTCAATTGTCGTTGTCTTGTCCTCGGTTTGATTCATATTTTATGGTTATTTGATTGGCTTGTGTATTCGTAGCAATTCTATTCCATTCAAATTTGCACACATTATGATAGGCCTGAGGTGATGTCCCCATGTGTCACGCAGCTGTTAGTTTATGGAGCTGTAGCTGATTTTAGCGTACTAATTATAAAGGGACGCCGAAATGACGTACCTGCAACGGATCCAGACTTGCTCTGAGGTTGGGTAGCCAGTTTTACAATCTCAAAAGCCTTTTGCCTTGCTTTCAAGGTGACATCTCTTCGTCGACCCAGCGTCAACGCAGCGTAGGCAAGGGGATCCGAACTACTGGTCCCGGTTCGGGTCGCTAGATAGCGCGAATAGTCACCGCCTTCTTGCTCAAGAACAAGTTTCTTGCGCAGAGAGCCCTGAGACTCTGTGGGCCGACGGAAGAGAATGGTGGTTGCTAGAGAAGTCGATGGAGCACTGAATAGTTGCTCAAAATTGGTTGTCTGCAATTCGAGTATGGGTGGAAGTGCAGGTCTATCTGACTTTGTTTCATCTTCGCTAGGGCGTAAATGTATTTCCTGGTTCGGAGGTAGAGGTCGGTCTGACTGTGTTTCAACCATCTTAGGGAGCGATTTAACCGCCGATTTGTTCAGGCGAGCAGCGCGGGGACGCTTGGTAACAGACTCCGTATCGGCGCCGTCTGCTTTCAGTGGCTGGGAATCGATAGCGTCTGTGTTTGCTGAAGGCGTGTCCACAGTCGTGTTTTTCAAGCTGGACTTGATAAATTCTCCGAAAGGTACTTCTGGCTGGACCTCTGTAGGTATTTTGGTATGCTGAGATTCGATCCGCTTCTTCAGCACTGTGCTTGCCCTGCTGAATAATACTTTGCTTTCTCCCGACTCATTTTGTGTTCCACCTTGCTTGATGGACTGTTGGGGTTTTTCTTGGGCGGGTCTCTTTGAAGCCCTGGACAACAGGGAAGGCCGCGGTGTACTTGATTTGGGAGGCGAAGTGTTACTCGATGCAGGAGTATCAGAGGTAGTAGACGCGGTGCTTGGAGCCTGAGACTGTTGCCCTTGTCTTTGTCTCAATGCAGCGCGGGCGGCGAAAGAGGATGAGCCCGACTGTCCTCTGGTAATCCACTTCAACGAAGGTGTGTAGTCCTTGCTCGCCGCCGCCCCAGGTGTAATCTTGCTAGCTTCATAGCAAGTATAAGACCGAGAAAGCAGATTGTTACAAGTATAAGCTTACGAATAGCAATGTCACCCAGAGAGCTCGCTCGAAGAGTCCTGCTAGGTGTCGGGGCTTGTACTTCAGAGTTTTCAGCAGTGACTGCTTCTAGTATTGGCCGGTTAACTTCCTTTACAAAATTTGAGAATGAAGTATCATTTGCTTCAGATGAAAGCAGGCGGGTTCCTATTCCATATTTCTGGCCGGGACCACAGCGGGACACGCGCTGGAGAATTCGAGAGTGCTGCATCAATATTGCAGTCAAAACTGAAAAGTAAACTCAGTGACGGTGCACCAAATTTGGATTGCACTGTAAAACAACTGCTCCCGTGCCTCCCACCCATAACTTGTTGCCTCAGGCTTAGCCACGCAGACCGACTTATACCTTATTCCAAGTCTTGTTCTGCACTATGAACAAGTTATTGGGCCGTGTAGTTATCGGGTTTGTGCTGTTTCTGATTCTCTTCCCCGTCTGTTCCTCGCAGATTTTTATCATATGGCCGTGGTATGGTCGCGAGCTAACCGTCGAGCTCTTAATACTCCTCGTGCCCTTCAAGTACGTGTCAGAATTTCATTATCAACAGTATATTAACAGCACCTAACTTGTCAAGTTTCCTTGCCATTATGCTGCTATGGAATTACTATCTATGCATTGTCACTGATCCTGGGCGGGTACCAGATTCATGGGTGTGCACTTTCTATGTTCAGCAACCGAGAACAATCATTTACACGTTTCGCCCAGCAACCTGATACGCAGTCTGGAGAGGGATATGAAGTAAAGAAGCTCACTGGCGGACCTAGATATTGCCGAAGCTGTGAGAAGTATAAACCCCCGAGATCTCATCATTGTAAACAGTGCAACAGGTACATGCGTTATTTCACTATTTTGAAACAGTGAACTGACAAATTGGTAGATGTGTCTTGCGTATGGGTATGTTAGTTTGATGACTCACTGAATTCCATCATCAACCTCATCTCCAGACCACCACTGTCCTTGGGTAAACAATTGCATCGGCCACTTTAATTGCGGCCATTTCATTCGTTTCCTATTCTATGTCGATGTCACATGCACCTATCACCTCTTCATGGTCACCCGTCGAGTGTTCTATACAATGGGGGCGCGGTGTTGGGTGAACCCAATTTTACAGAGTATATCTTGTTGTCACTGACGCTAATTTAAGGACGAACCAACTGGACTAGAGCTAATATTCATAATTATGAACTACGTGTTTAGCATACCAGTGTTACTTGCAGTTGGCGCATTCAGGTATGGGGACTCCTAGATTGCTATGATTCCTTTGCTGACGATGGTACAGTCTATACCACTTTTATAGCTTGCTCGGGAACACCACCACGATAGAAGGTTGGGAAAAGGATAAGGCTGCTACTCTTCGTCGGCGTGGAAAAATCCAAGAGGTGAGATTCAAATAAAATGCTGATCTATAGCTAACTCTCGTTATTCCCAGGTCAAATTTCCCTATGTAAGTCTTAAACAGTCTATAATTCGTGTTTCGATTTAAGCTCTTCACAGAATCTGGGTGCTCGACGGAATATCGCTTCTGTTCTGGGCAGCAATCCATTGTTATGGTGTTGGCCCACCGTTCCACCTGGCACTGGATTGAAATATCAACTATCGATGGGAGATGGTGAGTGGAATGAAAATTCGGCGGCACAGAAGCAGCATCGAAGACGGGTGGACGATTGGGAGCCTTGAGAAATGCTTGCTGCTTTCTGTAATAGTTTCCTGTCTACATCCCATCTCGACTCTTGTCAGTATCCTTGGTCCAGTACTCGATTTGTCATCTTTGCTTCACTTGGTCTTGACGCAGCGCTAATATTGTCTATTACAGGCATCGACGCACAGCATAATTGGCCTCCTCGTGATCCCACTCTCAATGATCAACAAGAATTCAAGCTGCCTTCCTCTCCTTGGACATATGAGAACGGCAGTTTCAACCCAACTCTTCGACCAAATGGCACGCGACTGCGCTCTAATCGTAGTCAATCAACATCTTCCTACCCGCCTTACCATCCCGATTACGACGACATTGACGCAGTTGATGCGCGCACCCCTTCGCCCGATAGTGGCACGGATTACGAAGAGGATGGAAAGGATGCTGTGAGGGTACGCCGAGGTTCGGAAGGGTACGAGATTCGGCCAGTGGATCGGCAGGAGATGCTGCGTCAGCTTATGGGCGATCAGGCTGACCAAGTTGACAAGTATCAGTATTATGTACCAGAGCCGCCAAGTGATGATGAAGACGAGGAGGAAGAATTGGCAGATGACGACGACTTACCTTTAGGTGCCACAAGGACAACGCCTATTATTAGCGTCTAGTTTTGCACGGACAGACACACATGGACAACTGGGTTTATAGTTTAGCGTTTAAAGTACTGTATGATGGATATCATGTACCTGCACTGAATTAATACAAATTTCAATAGGAAAGAGAGCAAGAAGAGCGTGAAACGAAAGCAAAAATATTGCTACAGTGTTTATACGATGGACACCCTCTCCATGTATACTTTCCAAATCATGCCACCTTTCTCACCGACCTCTAGGACGTTCATGCCAACTTGAAGGTCGATGTCCCACACCCCTTGCTCGTTGTTCTTCTCATTCACTGGAGTTCCATTAGCTATCACCTGGATATTCTCGCGAAGGGGTGTGACAGCCTTCTGTGCGTGAGGCTTCGACGGACGTTCGATCTTCTTGGCGGCGGCAGCGGCAGCTGCGGCTGCCTTTGCCTTCGCCGCCGGATTCTTTGGCGGACGCCCACGACCTCGTTTCTTAGGAACAGGTTCTTCCTCTTCCTCCTCCTCCTCTTGCAAATGACTGTGCGCTTCATCTTCCTGGTCGCTGCCTTCCTCCTCCTCATTCCCTTGAAACTTGACATCAGCGATAGATACCCCGTTTTCACCATATCCAAGCCTCATCGCCCAAGTCTTCACGCCATCGCGATAGTCAAGCAAGATCGGCCGCCCCCGCGGTTTAGTTGTCAAGAATACACCTCTCAGCTGGCGATGATCGTTGAAGGATGGAGCAGGTGACCTCGATACTGACGGAGCGGTATGCTGGACGGGTTTAGGAGCCGGGGGCTGGGCGATAGAAGTGGCAGTCTGGGTGGTATTAATATGAGGCTGATATGTAGCATTAGGATAATGTGAAAAGGTGGGCGTCGTCGAATAAGGCAAGGGTTGTGTAGTAACTTGAGGGGAAGGACGAGTCGCTCTGGGCTGAGTAATATGTGCAGTTATCTGTGAAGTAGAGGGTAACGCTGAGGGAGGGGGAGGAGCTGGTGAAGCAGCGGCAGGAAGTGGTGGTGTCGGCTTGGGAGGTGCAGGTGCAGGTGCAGGAGCAACGACGGGTTTAGGAATTGCAGCAGCAGGAGGAACTGGTGTGGGCACAGGAGCTGGTGCTGCAGGGGGGTTAAGTGTGTTTTGTGATAATGTCGGGGTGATGTCTGTAGGGGTTTTCGCTGCACTTGTACTACCAGGAAGTTTCAACATGATGGCCGGGGGAGCCCCTGAACCGTTCTGCGACGGAGCGGGAGCAGCGGTATCAGCGGAGGACGTTCCCGAAGGACCGGCAGCAGCACTTGGGAGGGGTACTTTGAGCTTTATTTTGGCTGGAGATGGCTTGGAGTATTGAGGCAAGGCATAAGGTGCGGGTAGATCTGACATGAGCTGACGAAAATAATCCTATTTACGAAGTCAGTACATTGACAGTGGAACCAGAGAAAATACTGACACGAAGGCTCATGGCGTCTTCCCAGATCTGACTGTGGTCTTGATTGAAGGCCAGAGCGTTTGAAAATACCAGCTCAACATCAGTTGCGAAATCGGAGGATGATGCGTATTCCTTGCGTTTGAGGTGTTTCTACGCGGATATGACCATCTAAAGATGTAGACCAGGAGTGAATACACTTACAAAGATATTTTCGATGCACATCGGTCGTTTGATTTGCTTGTAGTACATAGGGTAATCCTTCCTCGAAGGCATTTCCATGAAGACATCAGAAATGATACGGCCTCTGCGGGCGTGTCAGTAACATTATCCCAGTTAGATGGCCATTTTACTCACGTATCTTCATCTGTCCTTTCAACCAGCTTCTGCAACCTGGCCTTGAGCAACCTGTTCATGTTGGGTGGTTTATTCTTCTTCTTTCCATCCTCTGCCTCTCCCTCCGCATCCTCTCCGTTCTCCTCGCCGCTATGCTTCTTCTTGCCAGTGATCTTGGTGTACTCTTTATTAGCCTGTTTCTATGGGGAGTTCAGAATGCGTAGGCGATGTAATAAATGACAATGCACGCACTAACAAGAACTTGGCATCCTGCCAGATTGGACTGTTCTTGATATTGTACTGCTTTGCATTTGTGAAGCAAATTTCGAAATCAAGTCTGACCGCCTCGAGTGAATTGTACCCTCCATCATCTAGTTTTTTCTTGATATCATCGAGACATATTGGCTGGGTGATGACAGTATAATAATCTGGATAATGGCGCTTTGGAGGCAAGCGCATGAAAGCTGGGGAGCATATGAGGCCGCTGGAAACATTAGAAATGAGATTAGAAAGGAAAAGGACACAGGCGGCTGCTGGCTCAAGTTGGATTGTTTCTGTTACTCACTCTTTATTCACTGCATCCTTGACCACCTGCCACATTCTCAATCCTTGCTCCTTTACAGAACTCTCTCCCAAACTCATTTCTTGACCAGTTTCCATTGCTCCTTTCGTGGTTTCGGATATCCCTGGAATCGCTGGCTCTGCAGAAACGTCTTTCCGTCGTTTTGCGCGCGGGCCGTCCAAGTCAACGTCTGCAGCCAACGAACCTAGCTCTCGCTTTGACATTTTCCTCAACAAATTATCCCAAGCAAATATCTTTGAAGCTGAGCAGAATTGCGATGTCCTTCACCACATTATCTGGTTCAGCACTTTAAACCCCATAACAGGGAACTTGCCGGCGCATAACACGTGACTAACCGACACGTCGCGACCGACGCGTCTGTCACGGTATAAAATGAACAATTGATGGTACTAATACATTATCTATTTGTTGGTTAAAACATGTATAACTGCAGTTGAATCTTATGTATCTACTCTCAAGGGGAAAGCCGTGCAACCCTAAGTTCTCGCATCCTTCTTTTCGCAGCTCTCGAATGATTGTTTAGCCCACCGCCGAACGCCCAAGATGCATCCCTGCGAGATTCTCCATCACCATCATGATTCTTCGTTCTTATGGAATAGTTACGAAGTAGGGCAGCACCGCCAGGCTACAAAAGGATAAGTTCCATGTTTGCAGGTTAGGCAACAAGCCTTACATGCTCTCCAAGGTATGGCGTCACATCAACGATGAAACCCTGAATGAGCACAAGACAGCTTCCGGGCTTCTGCTTTGCGTGGTCATGGGCCTCATCCATGGTCCAAACATTGCCTTCCCACTCAACGTCGGAATCGCTAACATTTGAAACACCGTGTCGCGTCTTGTGATGCATATACACCTTTGCTTCTTTGATATCTTCGATTCGTGCACGGCGCAATCCCTTAACAAGCCCGATCTTGTACAACCCATCGATGATCCATTTGGACGGATCCCAGTCCAGTGGCGAAGGACCAGAGCGATAATCGTGTGGGAAAGCATGCTGAAGAAATGCTTTCAGCGAGGTGACATGCTGTCAATGACCTTGGCTCTTACGTGCTGTTAGCTGATTAGCGCTATCGCTCGAATTTATGAAACAATTCTCTTACAAAGTTATGGTTCCCTTCTCCGCCTGTCAAGAGCGCTAATATCTGTAGGATAGGGAGTCGACGTAAGCACCCAGCGAATGATGAAATGGGTTTCTCACCAAGTTTCCCCTTGACGTATCCTCATCAGAATAAGGCTGAAGTCCGTCCCAATGTGCCAACCTGATATAATCATCAGATTCAATAGCTGTAAAGACAGTTGGCTACGGACGAGTTTACTAAGAAGGTGCAATGCCAGACTACCGAGATATATCTCAGCTGGCGAGTTCACATCATTTATAAGTAACTCACCGGTGAGTCTGGAGACGAGCCCACCCCATATGAATGCTCCTAGTGGATCCCCCCAGCAGTATCCCAGAGCTATTGGAACAATAAACCCAAAGAAGAGAGCTAGAGGAACTGAAGAAACGTCATATAATAATACTTGACTGTGAGAAAAGGATGTACCGTAAAATTCATGCTGATAACGAACAACTGCTAATGGTTAGAGCGATAATGCGTGCATAAAGGATTCTTACCAGGGTCATTCTCAAGATCTTCGCGGTCAATGAGGTCGAGACGTTCGTATTTGGGCTTGAAGAAGATCCAACCCATATGCGAATAGAACAATCCACGTGTCGCCGCGTACCTATTCCAAATGACGCGTTCATATAAAATTACAAACTTGGATAGAGCCTTACGGGTCATGTTGAGGATCGTCGGTGAAACGCTAACCACGAAATAAATCGTCTTTTCGCATGGAAGCATAACTTAACTCACATGGTGGAGACGATGTCTAAGACACCTATATGGTCGTGAGCTCCGAGTTGATGAAACAAGGTTGACACGAGAAAAACATACCACCACTACAGAGACCATTATTTTAGTGAAGACAGGGTGATGGCGCGAAAAGAGTCACCTTGATTGATCCCTGGAACGCACTGGAACCCAGTGCTGCCAATACAAGTCTGACAGGTAGGCTTGCTCTGAACGCGCGGTGTGAATAAAGGCGATGATAACCTATAGTAATGCTGTAGCACAAATGAAGTCAACTCACACCGTGGATGTGCATTGCAAGCTTACCCGAAATCAGCCAACTGCCACGAAAGAAACGCCATGAACAACGTTGCCCGCGACACTGCATTTGGAGGCCGAAGATAAACACCAACGATAGCAGCAATATGCACAGAGATGAAAAATATCGCGTTACCCCACCATATCTTGACGGGCTGAAGTGGTGCTGCAGATTTCAGCGAAGAGTCCATGGACGTTGAAGAAAAAATGATGTCTGGGACAGGTAACAGAACGTCTCATATACCTCGAGTTTATATATTTGGCATGTACAGAACCGGGTCAGATCTTAGAAATAGTCGATTCGATCCGGCCTCAGGATGCACAGAACGACCGAATACGTACACCCCCAAACTCCGGAGGTAGCAGGTTGGCGAGGGGGCCCACCTGTAAACGTATATTGAGTGGTGCCAAGTGATCGGCTCATCATTTATCGTGAATTCCTTACAGCGATTTATTACTCAGTACTGCGCCAAAGAGAACAAGAGAAAACAAGAAAAACTCGCTCAGAGGTCAATTTCACCAAAAAGACAGCAGAAAGTGCTGGCCAATGCGTTGGCTACGATCACCACGTAATCGCAGCAGATACAGAAGCGGCGTCGCAAGTACTGCAAATGCTGCGCAGAAGATGCAGCTCCGAGGTAAAACGTAGAAAATCAGGAACTTTACTCAAGAGGAAAGTGATGAGCCACGGTCACCCTTGAGCCGAGCCCAGGTTCGTATAGATTGTGTCCGCGACCGTCCTTACAGCGCGAATTGCCTCTTCGCTCGTCCTCCAAATCCCCCAATCGCCATTCCCACCAGTTCCCATGCCCATATCTTGTGGCCGCCACCTCATGGCACTTTCAGCCCACTCACCTCCGCTCAGATGGATCTCATCTAGTCGGTAGGGTAGCAATGCCTTGCAGAGGACAGGAAGAGTCGAGGCGTTGATTCCTGAACCTGGACATAATTTAATAGGGGTTCTTCCTTCACTCGAGGAACTTGTTTGAATGAGAAGGCGCAATTCCTCCAACGCGTCTGCGCAAGTCGCCGTTTTTCCGTGGCCACTGGTTTTGAACGAAGTCAGAACGCGCCTGTTTCATAAGGGTGGTGATGTTACCTGGTCAAAATTCTTGTGATACCTTTGATATCACAGACATTAGACCACGCTAAGAGGATGTCAAGGCGAAAAAATCAGCCAAGAAAATCCAAGCTGTCGGAAGAACACACCCTCAGTCGATGATACCGTCATATCAAATGCTCTATGGAAGCATACTTGCTGCAATTTTAGTCAAGATTTATGAGACGAAAAAGAAACGCACCTTCAAGGGGCAATGCCTGCGTCACAAGGCTAAGCGCTATAAGTACGATTATCTGGGCCGCAAAACACAGAAAGTAATACTCACCGTTGTGTCTGAGCGACATCGACCTTCCCAGCCTCATCTAGCACACCAAAGACAACTCCCTGAGCTCCTTGTTTCTTGAATGTGAGTATATCTTCAATCATCACCTCAATTTCGTATTCGGAATACAGAAAGTCGCCAGTCCGAGGTCTGATCATAACCTTGGTATTGCACGATTAGCGAGAGACATCCCTTGATAGATGCCCATGTACACTCAAACTAACCATGATGGGAATCCTCGGAACAGCCTTTTGAACGGCGATGAACAGCCCAAGGCTGGGTGTTATCCCTCCCCCGATGTTCAAATTCCCACATAATTCGAGTCTATCAGCTCCTCCTCGGACTGCTCTGTTTGAGTAAACATTTCAGTTGCGCTATAATCTCGTTGGAAAATCACAAACGCAAGGGCAGATTCAACTGAATCAATGCATACTTCGATCAGCAAGTTGGGACTCTTTGATGTTGTGCTCATTGGGGTCAAAGGTACCGTGCTGGTCAAGGCAAACCTTCTTACTCACTTCTTATTACGCCAAGTATTGATCCCGGACTTACGTTAATTAATTAGCTGATAACCGAGACTGATGGCCCTTCTCGATCATTTGGTGTCAATCCCCACAAAACTTAAAGTCTATCTGTCAAACTACATACAGGACCAAAAAAAATACAAGGACCAAGTGTTGCAAGCGACCAACAAGCTACAGAGGATTTACACCGTAAGATACAACGTGTCTCCACCCGATATACAACGAGCGAAAAATGTATATCGACTGCACACCATCAACGCTTCCCCAAGGTCTCATATATCTTGATAAACTTCTTCACGTTGGGACATAGTGCCAAACGCACTCGCTCAGAGTCTCGGACGATGGCTTGGCCCTTTAGTTCGATCCATGCACCCGCCCCGCCTACTGAAGTAGGACCGCAGGACCCTCCTCTTACCATTTGTGCCATCTTATCTTTCTGCAGAGACCACTTAAGTTGACGTACAACTGGAAGTAGGGTTCGAGAGATAGAAAGAGAAGAGGACTCGATATCTGGAAACACGTGGGAATGGTGGAGCGACTTGAGAGTGGTGTGTGGAGCGACTGCGCGGCGGCGAAGGTGGGACGATATTATCAAACCGGCATGTCTGCGCTGAAGTCGAAGACCATTCTCGTATTGCCGGACGGCCTGGAGTGAGAGAATTAGCAAACGCTGGAGGGAGCAAACGCTGGTTTGCCTACGTGGGGAGAATGAAAATATGTCCCAGTGCGCCATCTTCTTTCGATCTGGAGTCCTCGCATCACTCCACGATGAATGAGCTCCCCGACCGTAGGTCTGATGGGAATGCCGCCAGGACTTTTCCCAAACAGCGAATGGGCTACACGAGAAGGGGCTATAACTCTCAAGCGAGTTTGGTGCAGCAGCGGATCCGCAGCCAATATGGCAAGGAATTCACTGATCTCTGAGAGGCTAGCAAGGTCTGGTATATCCAGAAATGATACTAGACGTGCAATGCGATATTGAGTTCAAGTATCACTCGTTTGAGATGAAATCAACTCACGAATGTGAAGTAAGATCTCATGCGGCAGTTCGATGAGAACGGCGGGGGCCATAGTGATTGTGGAGGAATTACAGGATTTTTTACAATTGTGAAAGCGCAACCAGCACGCTGATGATGATTGGGATGTAGTATCAGAGAAAGTAGCTCAGTTGGAGACTAGAGGAGGTTCGGAAGTGAAACGGAAATACACGACTACAAGTTACCATACGAGAATGAAGCATGCTGACTCAGCACACATATGCTCAGCAGTTAGTACAACAACGAAGTTGGGATCAGATCAGAATCTCGATGTAAAATTGTAAATTCAGTGAAAATTTGAAGTCTGATGTGTTTTAGTCCGGCGGATATGAAAAAAAGTGGCACATTCATAGTGCAATTTAGTGGCAGTCAGAATTTTAGGGTATAGCCCGCCCATCCGAACATGCCGGATAGTATAAACTGAAGCAATTCTTCTTTACTTGTGAATATTATGCACACGTAGTAATGTGGTACCCTAGGATATTGTTTCAATGAGCAAGGACATTGACTCGCACAGCATGACAACCCTAGCATATGAACGACAAAAGAGAGGAAATACAGGATATGAACATCTAAAGCGAGAGGTATGAATGAAAGACTATCGGGTCCGAAGCCGTGCCAATGGATACGTACTTCTACTCTAAACGTCTCAATAAAAGTACAAGATTAAAACGATCACGTATGCCCAACGATACGGCGATCATGTGGTCTAGCGAGCTGTATACTGATATGCATGCATAGAACCGTCCTTGCGTGAAAGCAGGAGTCTTCGATGGCAGCGAAACAATCCAATGTAATCCAGATATGAGGAAGGAGAATGGAATATCGGAAGGTGAGCACGCGGAGCCTTGCAGGCTCACATGGTTGAAGTTGTTTTCTCTACGTCGACTCTGATTCCTGAAAGAGCTTCGGTACCCGCTTCACTGCTGCCACTCACGCTCCCGCGCCTAGCTGAAAATGTCCCCATCTCCAGCGAATTATACGCCGGGGCTGGAGTCGCGTTACCAACCGATCCGAGGGTACGAGTGCTTTCCCCAGCGTATGGCATTCCTAGTTCAAAATGCATCTCATCGAGCTCAACGTCTGGGTTCTCGAGGTCGGGTTGGATGCTTCCGATGGAGCTCAAGACGACGTTCGAAGCAATAGTTGATCCCGGTCCACGATGCCTTACTGTGAGCCCGCCAGCCTTGCTCCGATAGCCAACATTAGATGAGCTTGTAATTCCGGATTTGGTGGCGAATGCTCCCATCCCAGTTCCTTCCGAGTGAGAGACAGTCTCTGCCCCGCGTTCACGGAGATCGAGAATCTGGCGTCAAATCGGCGATAAGATAATACGGAGAGGGCTTCTGATAATGACCCACCAGACGACATGCCAATACAGGTGCCATCATCACGCTGAGTGGAATGTTGATTGCTGAGATTACTTGGCGAGGTCTTCCCAAGAGATTATCAGCATAGGTATACGGGTTCCAGATCATTAGACCTACTGAAGGTAGAATATCCCATTGATCTGCAGCGAACATTGTTAGTGCTCAACGCTTTGCATCTCTAAATCCAATAATGAACCCACCAGGTTGGCGATAGAAATAAGGATGTAGTAGAAGACACCTGACCGACAGCTTTAATAATTTAACAGATCATAGAAAAAAAATAGACAACTAACCTTCTCGAAGGAATGTTTGAATAAGCTTACTACTGGGCCCACCACTGCGGCGGCGAATAGCAAATGCTTTCCACACAGTCATAGATGTGACAATTGTGTCAAAAAGCAGCGGAGCAATCTGAGAAAATAAGCTGAGTAAACTACCTTGGGAACAATGGAAACCTCAGCGTACAAAAAAACCTGTAAAAAAAAGTTAGTGCTATCTTTTGATTGCACAGTTATCATACCTAGGAGATGCGCAGAATGCGGCTTCGAAGCAGGAAAGCAAGGTCCAACATCCTGTAGAAATGCGATGAATAATTTATGTCAACTGCTGGCGAAAACATCTCACAAAGGGCGGTGTAACGAATTCAAGCACTGACAAAGGGCGATCGATCAGGGGGTGAAGGAGAGAAAGATTTGCGGCACTTACAAATCATTTGCGATGTATCGACGTATAGTTGGTATGCGACCACGCCAGCGAGTGCTGTGATGAGTCCGACGAGGATGTATATATTACGGTTAAAGAAAGCGTATGTCCTGATCAGCAATACAGCTGCAAATAATGCATTTATTGTTAGCTTATGACAGCAAAACCTGCAATTTCGAGAACAAACATTCTGATCCTACTTGGTTCCACATGGCCAGAGCGACAGGAACCTAAAGGGCTATGGGTGAGAAGGAATAAATCGTTGCGCTGGTCTTACTTTGAATATTTTTTCACACATCTCCTTCGGATGGCTCACGACAAAAGCAAAAAGAAGATATGGTACGACCGCTATGACCCAGTAACTGGACGATAATTGGCAACTGGTTGGCTTGTCACCATAAATCATGACTTCACATACCGACAGAAAAGATACGCGATTTTTACAGGAGTCCAGTGAGTCCTCCAGATCTACGGGAATTGTTAGGATGGAAAAAGTGTATGAAAGCTGCAGCCTTACAAAACGCCATTCGCGGGGGAGACTAATGACCCAGTCCCAAAGAACGACGGCATCTGAAACATGTCAATCTTGCAGCATATATGCTGCATCACACCACTTACACATGCCTGTATCACAAAATGTCAATATAAAGCAGAAAATTAGAGCAATACACTTACAGCAAAAGTAGACCTGGGTACTACAGAAGACGCGTCAACAACGACTCGACAAGCGAGAAAGAGGGACTTACACATATATAAAATGCTGTGCGGTCTCGATGGTATCACCCATTGTATTGAATGAGAAATAAGCAAGAGGAAGAAACTGAGAAAAAGAAAAGGGACGATTTTTATGGTGGGAGTGAAGAGAAGAAGACAGGAGGGGGATGGTACTTACGGGCGAGGACAAAAGCGGCGCCACAGAAATCGAGGATATTCAAGTATATTGGAAGCATCTCGGCTTCTTCCACAGTGAGCGACATCGAGAAGATCGCAACGGATCCTTGGCCATGCGTTAGAGTCCCCGACTCGGCATACGGAAAAGATTCCTGTAATAAATTCTACATGTAAGCTGTCAAAACGGGAATCCTCCATCAAGGGACGCTGCCATTTTATTTTGGCTGAGAAGATTCCACACAAGGATATCTATCCTCTAAACCAGTACACCCATCTGAATTTCTGTAGCAACGAATCGGGTCCGGGTCAGTGTATTCCTATGTAGGTTCGGAAGATCAGAAATCATGCCAACTGAGCCGATGTTTCTCAGAGTACAAGGGCGGGTAACCTCCATTATCTGCTTCGTATTTCACCGTCAGCAGTACCTGTACGCAAACATAAAAAGTTTGACCAAAATCCTTCTTGGGACCTCGGTGAACTTTGCAAGTTCGAATTGGGTTCGAGTGCCGCGGAGTTGGCCGGTTCCTATCCTCACCGATCATGGCACACGTGGCCATCCTCTTTATGGACGGTTGACCTTGACGGGTCCACTCCCAAGTTCTTCTAACTCCTTCTCAAACCGCGAGATTCATTCTCAAAAGCTTCAAGAAAGCTTGATATGGCGTCGAATACGCAGACTTTGCGGCTAAGACGCACAGAGGGTGAAAAACCCGTTGTGCCCCAGTTTGCCCGTCACTCTGGCATACTTCAAGATCAACTTCGAAGGTCAGGATGACGACGCGATATTTTCTTGGCCGCTGATCATCTTCCTTAGATCTGCTCGAAGACCCTGGAATCCAGATTTCTCGACAGCTGTACGCATTCTCTTGCTCATTCGTGTTGCAGGAGCCATGTATTCTAATATCCAGGATTGTGACGAAGGTCGTGTTTCCGTTTTCGTCCGTATCTATTATTCTCTCAACATTCTCATTTCAGTTTTCAATTTCTGGGAGCCTCTCCATTATTTGGATCATGGAAATGGCTTTCAGACTTGGGAGGTTACTCCAACCTATTCCATTCGAAGTTGGGCATATATCCTCTTGCACGTGATTCCTGCGCGATTACCAGTCTCTCTTGGTCTCGGAAAGGTTCGTTGCACCAATTGTTTAATACTCAGAATTATCTCACTTTTATATGCAGCGGCCCGCTTTCTTTGGTGTTAGGATTTTCCTTGCAGTAATATCCACTCTGTGTGAAGCCAAATTATGTCGCACAGTTGTTGAAAAGATCAACGAAAGAGTTGGTCGCTATTTATTCTTCATGCTATTGCTTAGTGCTGGCATGTGGAATGCTACCGCCGGTATGTCCGACAACTATAATGATCTCACTATTTCTTAACTTTTGTGCCAGCCTTTTTGCCCTCTTCGTTTGCAATGTATACTACTACATTGGCTTTTTCTTACTCAGTCGAACCGCCGAGCATATCAAATAAACGGCGCACACTGTTCTCTACTTTGCTTTTTGCCACAGGAGCTATCGTTGGTTGGCCATTCGCGCTTGCTCTAGCGATTCCCTTTGTCTATGAAGAGCTCTTTGTGCTGGGTGCCGATCGCGTGGAGCCCAGCGCACGGAGCTCTTGGATGAACTCCCGCTGGACACGGCTGTTCTCCGCTGGTTTAATGGCATCTCTGATACTTGTAAGCCCTACAGAAATATATATCGTTCTTGCTAATGATTTGTAGGTTCCGGTCGTTGCAATCGACAGTGTCGCCTACGGAAAATGGACCATTGTACCTTGGAATATTGTCCGTTATAACATTTTCGGCGGTTCCGAACGCGGCCCCGATCTTTATGGCACATCCCCCTGGTATTTCTACATTTTGAATTTGCTCTTGAACTTCAACATCCTCGTACCTCTCGCTTTCGCATCACTTCCTGCCCTCGCAGTTACTTATAGAATCGATCGCAAACGACTTGGTCTTATCAAGCCTGGCCCTGACCAGAGTTCACCTTTCACTCTTCTTGTTTTACGTCTCGCTCCCTTATATGTTTGGACTGGGATTTTGACAGCACAAGCTCACAAAGAGGAGCGGTTCATGTTTCCTGCATATCCTCTCATCTGCTTCAATGCTGCGGTGACGTTATATCTCCTTCGCGGTTGGATGGAAGTGGCATATATCTCAGTCACGAAATCCTCTTATCAAGTATGTTTCCTGCTTCTCCTATATCTTGAACAGGATGCTTATTATACATTCCAATTATGCAGGCTTCTAGATCAATCATGTTCAGCACCATGACGATCTTAGTAATTGTTACAGCAGGTCTCATTTCCATCTCTCGCACGCTTGCACTTTGGCACTATTATCACGCTCCGCTGTCTACATTTGCCCGTTTTGAGGCTCATGAGCTCCCTCGCCTTCTAAATGTCACTGGTCTCCTCCCCCTTCAACCCCCCGGTATGGAGGAAAGCGAAAAGCCCAGCATTGACCTCTCGCCAATCAAAGAGTTTGATCTACGCGTTTGTCTCGGCAAAGAATGGCATCGCTTCCCCGGACACTATCTCGTACCTGATGGCATTCGGGTAGATTTTGTGAAGAGCGAATTTGATGGCATGTTGCCAGCTCATTTTGAAGCGCGAGCAGTGGACAGCTGGTGGGATAGAAGTGGAACAAGGAAAACCCCTGCTAGACTTAATGACCTCAATAAGGAAGTGCCTGAATACTATGTAAGCTCATCATCTGTACCAGCAGGCATATTCACATTACGAACGATGATACTTAGGTCCCTGTCGAGACTTGCGACTACCTTGTCGATCTTGATTTCCCTCAACACCCTGTGTCATCGATTCATGAACCACGATATGCAATCGACGAAAAGACATGGGATCGTGTCTTGTGCCTGCCTTTCCTCGACGCCGCACATTCCCCGCTGCTTACTAGGACATTGTGGATTCCCAGTCATACATGGGAGAATATGAATCACTATGGCGATTACTGCATGTTAAGAAACAAGGCCAAGGTGGGTGCAAAAGAGCGGGAGATAGCTGCACGGGTTTTGGGTGCGTAAATCGCAAAGTTGGTGGTGTAAACTCCTTGTATGTCCCAATAGTGTTAGGATGGGTATTTATTTGCACTGTTGGTCATATCAATTACACGAGTATCATGGAGAAATCCATGGAGGCTGACTGAAACAAGCAGATGCGGCTGACATCGAGATATTGACGATTATACTCTTTGCACTGGTTTCTTAGGTCCCTGCTCGCCTGATTCTGCTTCTGGTCTTTTCGCTATGTCCGCTCATTATCGTCTGACGCGCACTTCATCTGATTTACGTGCTCTGGCTGCTCCACTTGCACCACCTTCGCCCACTTTGATTGTGGGAGACTTTCTAGGGACTAGCGGCTCTGGAGAGATTCCTTTGCTCCTCGACTTGTCCTCGGACGTCTTTACAAGCGCTCCAACTTCACCATGGTCTCTCGAACTTGATGTCGAATACACTGAAGGTGTACTTCACGGTAGCGCCAGTTTCAATACGATCGATACGGTGGGTACGTTCGGTCCAATCAAGAGAAGTGAGGGTCTTCGAGATTTCGGGAGGTCTTCCCCAGTTATGGAAAGAGCCTATGTTTCGAGTATTCAAAACGCAAATGAAGCAATCACAGATGAAGTATTTTTCACTCCCAAGTCATCAGTTTCATTTCTTTCATTATCTTCTGGACGGACCCCACCGACTCCACACGACGTCTCGCCTAGTCGGAGGAACCTCCACACAAGATCTCGCGCTGTGTCTGGTTCTCCCAGTTCCCCATCTCCGTCGAGGGCTATTTTGGGAACCACAAACAAGCATGCAAGGAACGTCGATACGATTATGCGACCACCATCCCCACCTATCATCAGGGATTCGAAGCATCTCAAATTATCTCCTATTATCACGAATGAAATCCATCGCGTGGGAGCCTCTCAGACATATTCCACTCTATCTACGGCGTGTTTTGCTCCTCCCTCGCCTTCCCCATCTGTTGATTTGCTAAGTCCGCTGTCATCGACTCAAGTCAGGCGATTACGTCGACCACTTGAGAGAACTGGGGCAATCCACCAGCGCAGCACTGGAGTGCGGAATAATCATGCCGATCGTTCTTCTCGCTCCCCAGAAAATAGTCCTGGCAGCTTGGAGGCGAGTTCTGTAACCTCTCCGTCACCCGCTCCTTGGAACACGGAGGGCTTGTCTTCGGTAGTCTCGGTCCGTTCATCCTCTACAATTACCAGAACCAACAGTGAGATATCCCAAGATGCATCACCCTATTCCAAGTTTGCCTTTCTTCCCAAAGATCTAGCATGGCTAAAAGATGTCACCATTGAACTTTGGATCGACCAGGAAGGTTTTCGCGCAATCAAACCTACTCTACGACTCATGGGATATTCTCCGCGTGCACGCTCTCTCCACCCATACGGAACGGTACATGCAAGCGGCACCGATCTTACCGCTGGTGTCGCGGAATTCATGCCTGTAAAACGTGAAGCATTTGCGTTTCATCATGCAGTCCTCGACGGCACGCCCACGCTTCGACGGGTCACAGTGGATGGAGACGAATCGCGGGACTACATTTCCCGCCACGCATCATTGAACATCAAAAGTAGTGGGGTATACACCGTACTTGGTACCGAGACCACCTCTCTAGCAATCGCAGGCGTTGATACTCGCGGTCGCGGAGGCTCCCGTTTCGATCATATCAAACTGCAGTGGAAATTTGACTATCTCGTCGATGACAGGAGGGTCGACGGGAACGGCAAGGCAATGCAAGGGGAGAAAACGTTGACTCCGCTTACCTTCTCGTGCTCTCCGCTCTTGCTTCATCCTTTACAAGGAAAGAAGGTCGGATTAATGCATGTCGTCAAGAAGAGTGTCGCCACGAAGTTGGCGGCTGAAAAGCTTGAGCCGCCAAGACGTCCGAGACCGAAGGATGTACAGCTCCATCCAGGATATAAGACGCCGAGTCCGCGAAATATGGGCTCACATAGTCGATCCCGCTCAGATGCGCACGCAAAAGAGAGTGCTGCTGTCCTAAGAAGTACTGCTACAAACTCTACGCTTGTGCCCGGCGGTCGCATGGGAACTTTGGGCATCACGGAGCAGGTGCAGTACACGCGTCGGCGGAGGGCGTCATCTGCTGGCGAACATGGGTGGGCTACAGCTGCTACCCTCGTGCAAGCTAACCCTCACAGAACCGCGATCGCCAAGCATATTATGCCTCACGCAGAGCTTTCGAGATTGATAACCTCCAATGCTTACGAAGATGAAGCAGATCAACAACATTCGGGGCTGACAGTATTGAGTCCCCCTCGATATCGATTTCCTCTTAGAATGCAAGTAGAAACATAGCTGAAGGTTAATGTGTCATGCTATTGGCAGGATGTTGTAATATAGTAGGAATGTGTTGGCACACTAACAATACATGTACGAAGACAACAATAAAAAATAAATCAAGCCCCGAAACCATAAAGGGTGCGCCCCGATCGCTTTAGTGCATACACGACGTCCAACGCCGTGACAGTTTTACTGGATATTGAGTGGTCAGAATAGATGGCTTGTATGGAGCCAAAAACATACCGTTTAGCGTGCTCGGTGTAAGTCACTGAGTCACGAATGACATTTTCCAGGAAAATCTTAAGGACGCCGCGGGTCTCCTCGTAAATGAGACCAGAGATACGTTTCACACCTCCACGACGGGCGAGACGACGAATAGCCTGATGTACAAGGTCAACCAACAAATTACTCGCCCAATCGAATGATTACGCACTGGCTTGGTTATGCCCTGAATGTTGTCACGAAGAATTTTGCGGTGACGCTTGGCTCCACCTTTTCCGAGGCCCTGCAGACAACAAATTCAATATTAGTGAGGTGCCAGTCTTTGAAGCATAGCACACACCTTTCCACCTTTTCCGCGTCCAGACATAGTTGTATTAAGATTGAGGGGATAGGTGAAGGATTTCTGTTGGGTGACGAAAGTCGCGTGTTTGTAGTGGTGGTATGAGTGAAAGGAAGGAGACTGAAATTAGCCACAATCAACGCGCCTCTTTATACGCGTGTGGTCGTGTTAGGGTTATCACGTGACACTAATTATTGAGTGCTTCGTCAAGTGGCTGTGCTGGACACCAACCCACGATCCGCCATGACAATCACAGTCCTAACATCCGTTTCGCAACTCAATGGCATTCTCGCACAGTCGAAAAGTAAGATCTCAGTGAGTTCAGGACTTTCTTTGTTAACACTTAATCTAATCCACATCGTCAACCAACAGGTCATAGACTTTCACGCTACTTGGTAGCTATATCACATCCGAATTTTGCCAGCTGGTACTCAGTTGATAATAGGTGTGGCCCTTGCCATGCCATCGCACCCACGTTTGAATCGCTATCAAAGCAATATACGAACGTGAACTTTTTGAAGTGTGACGTCGACGCTGCAAGAGATGTCGCAAGCGCCTATAGCGTGTCTGCCATGTCAGCTACATCTCATCATGGGTGCAGAAGTGCAAATCTTACCATCTTTTCCTTAGGCCGACGTTTATCTTCCTCAATGGCACCACGGTAGTACAAACGATACGCGGAGCCGACAGAGGGTGAGTGTATAGCATCAATGGTCTAGAAACGAAATGAATAGCTGGGTCTTAATACAGCGCTCTTACGGATGCACTCCGTAAGCTTTCGTCCACGTCCAGCTCATCAGCGGCATTCTCGGGCAAAGGTCAAACGCTGGGCGATTCATCCAATCAACCCGCAACTGGGAGAAACGTCGCAGGGGGTGCGGAGTCCGCATGGTCAAAACTGGATCCACAAGTCAAAGTCCTGCTGGGATTATTGGCCGTCTATGTTTTTTTCTGGCTAGCATAGATTCTTCTAGGAAAGTCATGTAGCGAGTACATTCCAAGCAGCTCCAGAACAAACCTCCAAAAGCCGAGGTTGGCGGCTTGTTATTTTATCGATTTTTTTTAGAAACGTACCTTTCGGCCCTGTAAAAGATGGACTCGTGATCAAAGTGATACGATGTCACGCATATTACAATTTAAAAGTATCGCACTCTCAAATCCTCAGTTGTTTGAATACACTAATGAACTCTACCTATAATAATTTGATGAGATATAGAAACGGCAGTGCAACACACAATGACTCACCCTATAAGTCCCAAAGCCGCAAACGCTTGCTTGGCTGCTTCTTCTTTTGCGATTTTTTGACTCCTACCTATGCCTTGCCCCCTTTCCACACCATTGACTGGTTCATGCACAATAAGCGTCTCCGCGACTTTGACCTAGGATCATCGCGCACCTATACATCTAACAACCCATCGAGGTTGATGTGATGGCCCACTTGATTCAGCAGGATACTCTACTGTCGAACCTTGCTGGGTCATTGTCTGGTTAAATATAGCCAGAACGCTTATGGTTGGTAAGGTACTAGGAGGCGGTGGCGGGGCAGTTGGGGGTGGTTGGGACGGCGGCGGTGGCGGCACTGAACTACGGCTACTAAAAACGCTGGGTGCACGGCCAGTCATGGCATTACTTGAGGGTGGATGCCTTGGTTCAGAAGCAGGATCAATAAGCTTGCTTATCCAATTCAACACCGTGTGGAATCCTTGGACGCTGTAGAGAGCACCTATGTACGAATAAAAAAGAAATCGAGTCTCCTGAGAAGACATGTAAGAATGTCAGTGTACAGTGAGGAGTAGAGCAACACTACCTCTGGAGAATCAAGCGTTTCTCGCACCTCGGGTAAACATCGTACCTTATTTTTCAACCCGTAATAAGAGAGCCACTCTGAAATTGAGTCTGCTTCCATAAGGCGTTCTTTTTTCGACTAGAAATCGAAACATAGCTAGTTTCTCTTTCATCATAATCAAGGTTATGAAGATTACTGACCATCAGTTCATCTGCTTGAAGTACCGGCCTCTCAGAGTGTAAAATATAAGTGATAATCATTTCAAAGACGGACTCCCCGAGTTCGGCCAAGCGTTCGGTATCACCGTAAGTCGTGTCATGGGTGATTCCAGAGAGCATTGAGCGATGAGTGAAGACATCGAGCATGATGTCCCCTTCAAGGGTCGGTAGAGCGGGATAACAGTTCATGATGATTTCTCCGGATGAATCTGTTGTGCGCACGGGGTGAAATACGTCCAATAGATGGTGAGATGTCGAGATTTGGTGGAAGATACACCAGTTCAAGTTAACGAGAACCGAAGAATAAGTAACCAAACACTTGTCCAAGACTTGCGCAGATGATCTTTAAATAAATTT
Organism: Hygrophoropsis aurantiaca; assembly: GCA_021014935.1. Lineage (NCBI taxonomy): Eukaryota > Fungi > Basidiomycota > Agaricomycetes > Boletales > Hygrophoropsidaceae > Hygrophoropsis > Hygrophoropsis aurantiaca. The sequence goes on from MU267591.1 coordinate 251,773, forward strand.
GCAGAATCCTAGCACCAGCGATCTACGGTTTGCGGTTTAAAGGATCGTTCCGTGGCAAACACAGTCACAATTACCCTGCAGTGGTGATATGGGATTCTTCAGTATAAATTTGGGAAGGAGCAATGAAATGCTAATGCGGTCACGTGGTCACAATGCTGTCACAGGTTTAAGGCATTCTTTACTTGTGAGGCGCTTCGTTCAGAACAATTGTTCGTTCAGGGAGATATTGTTTTTATATTCTCGCCTCTTCCTCCATCTTCATAACATTTGGGGTACCTGGAATGTCCAGCAGCAAGGATCCCCCTTCTGTGGCACAGCCTTTAATTCCAGAGAAATTCGTAGACGTACCTGCACAACGTCTTTACTATCTTAGCCTGGGGCTATTATTGCAAGTGCGGCGTATATTCATATGTTATTCGCGTCTGACACTAATAGTTCTCAACCACTTAGGCAGTCAAAGCATTCGATGTGCTGCAAAATCTGTTCGCAGCAGAGCCTGTAGCACACTACGGCAGAAAATGGCTGCTGATCGACCTCGCCTATGTCGCACTCCTCTCTCAGCTCAGAATACCGCGTTTGAGATACAGTAAAGCTGTGATATTGCTGCAAATATGCTCCCTGTGGTTTTTGGATGGCCTACTCTTCGGTGGTATCAGCCTCAACCTTGGTAGGGAGAGCACAGGAGCCACTACTTCGTCATCAAGTTATCCAAGTGAGACAGATTCGTTTTACCAGGTGGACATTGTTGACTGAGCGCGAAACAGATCTCCCTGATATTTCCTCCACGCCGGAACCCTTCCAATTCCTTAGCATCCTTTCATCGTTGAGCTTAGGTCTCATTCCCTTCTCCTCCGATACCGCACAAAGAGACCAACATCTTTCCGGCCAACATACTGTTCGCATGTCGCCTATAAGCACTGCTCAACTAAATCCAGAGGCTCACACATTCTGTCTCGCACCCAATACTAACAGCGTCCTCATACCTGTCCTCGTCAACAACACCAACCCAACACATGTTCGCTACTCTTTCACACCACTCACTTATGTTGAGGGCCAGCCTGGAACCGGTCGCATTGAGTACATTGATCTCAACGCAAAAGATTTGAAGGCTATTGAACAGGCCCGCCTCGATAGTCTTCAAGTTATTCGATCAGCCGGGTCACAGCACCGTGATTCTGACGACTTTGACGAATATGATGACGATGATGATGATACGAATATTTCGAAAACTGAATCGAATCTTCAAAAAACCCAGTCTTTGCTTCACATACGGCTCGCGAAACCAGGTACTGTACGACTTGACAGAGTACTTGATAGTTCAAATATTGCTGCACGGCTAGCTCAGCCAGCGGAAGTCACTGTCGTTCCATGCCCTATGGCACAGTACCTGGAAGACAACTCTCCGCCTCAGGAAGAAGTTCGATGTGCCGGAAATGCTGCAGATCTGGATCTTGTAATTGAAATTCACGGTGTTCCACCACTTAGTCTTCGTTGGTCTAAAGAAGTCAACGACAAGATGGAGCACTTCCTTGTCGAAGGAATCGAGGATAGTCAAAATACGCACCACACTCGCGAGATCGGACGACGCGCTTCGCGTGTACCACAGAAACTCAAAGTTCCACTATCTTTAACTCTCGATGCATTAGGGCGCCACGTCTATACCCTGCAGAGCGTCATAGATGGTATGGGTAATATTGTTCATCTTCATTCCGCAGACCAAGGTGCAGCGAAGTCTCATACCACAAGGTCCCTCACGGTATTGCGTCGACCCTCCGTCTCGTTCAAAAACTGCGGGCCTGGAAACCCAGCATCTCTTCTCATTGGCAATGAAACCCCGCTGTCACTATCTATCAACGAAGCAGATGCTCTTGATGGTCCCTGGGATGTTATAGTCAAGTACAAGGCGGAGAGCGACAGTGGAAAGCGATCTAAAGCTTGGAGCAAGACGCTGCATACCCAGAAAGATAAGCGAGACTTAACTCTGAAGGTCGATTCATCTGGAGAATATACTATTGCAAGCGTGAAGGGCAAGGTATGCGAATCATTGAAGTCGTTGTTGATTTGTTCTTACAGCGCCGGCAGTGGTGCGAAGGCGATGTAATGGCTCCCGAGACCTGCAAAGTTGTTGAAAGACCAATGCCAACTGCTGAGATTGAGTGGAAGAGAATTCATGAATGGTACGAAATTCTGAAATCGTGTTTTCTCTTTTTCAAGCGCTAAAACCGCTACATGTTAGCTCTGGGGATACAGGAGTTGCAGCATCTCTTGTTCTCCACGGCACACCACCATTCCAAGTATACTATCGTACTCAAAGGGACGCGTCGCATCCACGTGAATTAGCCAAGACATTCAGCAGCTCACGTGGCGAGCTCACCTTGCAACCCGAGCACAGTGGTCACTATATTTATACTTTTGTTCAGATCAGCGATGCGAATTACAAGAAAGTGACACTTGATGGGCCTACGATTGAACAGATTGTTCACCCGCTTGCCGCAGCTGACTTTACAAATGCTGCAGGAAGAGCTAGGAAATCTGTGAGTAGTTGTGAGGGCGGCACTGTTAGTGTAGAGGTAGATTTGAGGGTAAGTTATCTCTTTCAAATCAACGAGCTGTAATTTCACACCTTGACCAAGGGAACCCCGCCGTGGAACCTTGAACTCCAAATTATTGGCCCAAAGAGCACTGATACACTTGAGGTTCATGATATAACATCTTCGCCAACACGGATTCAAGTGCCTATCCCAAGTGCCATCGACAAGGAAGGCGGGATATTCGACGTCGATCTAGGTAAGGCATTCCAACCCTGATAACATGCGTGAAATCTAAAGTCCCAACACCGCCAGTGAGCGTGGAGGACTCATATGGCTGCAAGCGATCGATATCGGTTCCTGGTGTTTCTGTGAATGTGCGCAGAGTCAAGGTATGAAAAAATGATGTGACGGCTCCATGAGTAATGTTGATGCAATCATTTCAACCAGCCGACAATCAAATTCTACGGGAAACAGGAGCATCGCTCTCTCACTGTTCTGGAAGATGAACAAGCCGACCTTCCACTCCGTCTTACTGGAGATGGTGTAAGTCTCATATCTGGTGTTGATGTTGATATCTCATCTCACCCACATCGGCGACCAGCCTTGGACAGTGAAATACCGCCGTGTGGAAGATCCTGACCGTATTCAGACTGTATCAGTAAAATCACCAAACGATCATCTTCATGTCAAAGACAAGGGTGTATATGAAATAACTGATGTGAGTGAAACCTATATGATTTCGGCACAATACCATAACACTCAAATATAATCTAGGTCGCTGACTCGCAATGCCCCGGTTCTGTCTTGTCCGACGAGAACACATATACTGTAGAATGGGTGCCGCGTCCTTCCGCCAGACTCGCACAGGATATACCATCTACATTCGAGCCCTACAACCGTTCGAACATTCTTGCTCCCATTTGCCGAGGTCATGATGATCATGTTGACCTTGAATTGACCGGTAAGCCGATCATCACAACCCCGACATTTCAACTCCAATGTCTCTCATACAGGTCGACCGCCTTTCCAAATCATGTATAATGTTGCGAGAAATGACGAATCTGGGGGCACAATTGTCATCGACCAGCCCACATTTAGCAGTATCCAATCGCACACGCGTTTCCAACTGCACACATCTACAGCCGGTCGCAAGTATTACGAGGTGAAACAAATTGGTGACTCGGCATATCCGCTCGCAAAGCACAAGAACGTCGTCATCCCCCGATCAGAGCGCTTATTATTCGAACAAGAAGTCTTCTCTCGTCCATCAGCGCGATTCAAGACTGATGCTCGCATTTCTTATTGCTTAAACGACATTCTCACCCCGCAAGACTCATCTTCAGAGGGCGTTATCGAGTTCGAAGGCACGCCGCCCTTCGAGGTTCAGCTATCTATCCGGAGTCTTACGTCCAGCAAATTCCACAAGGAGAACGTCATCGTACAAGATAGATTGTGGAAAGTAGACTTGCCGTCATATCAGTTTACATCCATTGGTCCGCATAGGATTTCAATTGAATCCGTGCAAGATTCTTCTCGCTGCGAACAGGCCGACTTGGATCCCTCCCGGCGGTCGATATATGTCGATGTGGCAGAAATAGCAGCTATCATTCCATCAGACAAGAAAACAGACTTCTGTGTTGGCGATGTTACACAGTTCCAACTGGAAGGCACGCCCCCTTGGTCGATAGGGTGAGAAAACAGTTCCTTTACTAAAATAAAACTAACCTTGACTACAGTTATCGCATCAATGGAAAATCTTACGTCCAAGAGGCGAAGGTCTCTCCGTTCTCGATGCTACAACAACAAACCGGCGAATTTACCATCACGTCCGTCGCGCATCAACAAAAGATGTGCAAGGCTGCGGTCACCGATCTGCAGTTTGCGGTGCATCCCCTTCCATCGGCCCAAATAGGCCACGGGAAGAGGATCTTCCAAGATATCCACGAAGGTGAGAACGTTTATGTAGGTGACTATCAACTCATGCTGACTGGGGAGGGAATTAGGGGATCAAGCTGAAATTTTATTCACGCTTGTTGGTGAACCTCCGTTCACGTTCACGTATCAACGTTCAGAGCCAAGTTCGAAGAAGGGAGGCAAGCCCGGTAAAGTCCTGGAAACACATACTGTATCCGGAGTAACCACGAATGAATATTCTGTCTTCTCTGCCTTGGAAGGTATGCTTTATGTTATATGCCTGCATCAGATACTCATTTTGAACAGGAACTTGGACGGTAACATCAATATCTGACCGATATTGCCGATATCCTTCCCAGCCTGATGGGATTGGAGAAACATCAAGACGCTAACTCGCGAAAAAAAAATGCCTCACATTTGGGTAGCTCACTTACTCGCACATAGATACTGTAGCTATAGACTAATACCATGACGATATCATTGAACAGGAATGCGACTCTCATTTTTACAAAATTAATCTATTGGTGACTTCTTGCGTCTCTTTTATCGGCTTTAAACTTGGACAGAGGAGATGTAGAACCACTTAGAGACTATGCGAGAAAGAATGAACAATGAAAGCGAGGGACTGGGTCGTTGTCACTCACTGGAAGGGTCGATAGGAGCGGGTGGCTTCCTCGAGTCCGGAGAAATGCTAGTGTAAGTGGGGTCCTGTCGGTTCACATAGCCAGGAGAAGATTGAATCGAGAGATTGCGGCTGAAAAATAGTTAGACGGGAGGGAATGAGAGTAAAGGAGATCATACATGGAGAGATCATAAGAAGCCGTCTTCGCTGGGCTCTCTCCGGTGATCAAGCGACGCCATGCCTCATGGCATTCATGGATGATCTCGGTCGCGTATTTCTTGTTCTTCGCTTCTCCAGAGAAAGCAAAGGCGTTCTCTCCCTTTCCATCGGGGATCTTGTAGATCCTGGGTTGGATCAAATGAGCACGGTGCATAAAATCGAGTTGTTAGTTGGATTTTACCTGAACCATTCATTGGTCGCCCGAATGAGACCAGGAAGATGTCTTTCGACGTCCTCGATGTCGTTCAACTTGGATGCAAGGGGATCCAACACGTCCACCACGATGACTTTCCAGTCAGTTTCGCCCTCGTCCAACAATGCCATTATACCCAAAACCTTGACTTGCTTGACTTGGCCGACATAGCCAACCTGTTCGCCGATCTCGCAAACATCAAGCGGGTCATTATCACCTTTCGCCTTGGTTTCGGCATGGGTAACAGTGGGATCTTCCCAGGTCTGTGATAAATGTGATCGCAGTTAATTGGCAATGAATACGCGTGAGGACAAGATACAAACCTGAGGGAAAGCACCGTAGTTCCAGATATAACCGTGGTGAGGGAAGCAGTTGCGGACGAAACGCAAGCGACCTTTCTTGATATCCTGCTTGATGGGGTTGAAAGGCTCCTCTTTGGAAATCTCCATCTTGGCGTTAGTCCAGCGAGGGACCTCGACGATCATGTTGAAGATGCCATTGTTTTGATCGGCGAAGAGCGGGATGTCATGGAAAGACGAAACAACGGAACCATTTTGTTCGATGTAAACGCGATGATCTGATTCGATGAGTACTGATTAGCACGAGACCTTATGTGTGCCTGTTAGAATTTTACCGAGGGTGTTGGGTGCGCCAATGAGACGCGGAGTGAATTCTGTGCAACGGTAAGAGAAAAATGCGCAGTGGTAATAAAAAAAACATACGGGAAGACATTTTGGCTGCAGATGTAAAGTGACGGAGATGAGATGAGAGACGTCTAACTGCAGTAGAAGGCCCGGGTGCCATATCCGTCAAACCAGATAGATCAATGGGAGTTTCCGCAATAAATAATTGTGAACAAGTCCAGCAAGGAAATTTTGGACTGATCATCAATCCTTTGCTTTGCTAATTCTCACATTCATAAAACATTCTCGATAGGGCCCTACAGCACGTCAATAATCACAGTAGATAAAGCCTAAGTAGCCAATCCAGTCATCAGAAATTTATCCAGCTTCTTGCGCAGGGGATGTCCATTGCGGATCCCAATTGCCTGCAATGCCGTCGCCAGTTCTGCTACAAGCCTCTTTTTCTCCTCTACCCCCATTTCTTGCAGATCTAAAATCTCTTTGACTGCGCGACCCAGCCGTCCTTTGGGTAGAATATTCCCATTTACTGCTGGGGCACCAGGTCTCTTTTTCTTTCCTTTCAGTTTCGGTACGGCAAGTAATGGTTCCATGAACTCCGTCCTGAAGCGCCGAAGCGCAAGTGCCGATAATGGCACTACGCGGTCAAGCGCACTCGCAGCCTCAGCATGCAGTTCTGCCTGTGCCATTTCCTCTGCAGTTCCTCCTTCTGCATACCCCCATTTCTTCAGTTCCTCCGTCCTCTTCTCCTTTAGCTTCTTCGAGATTTTCTCCCGTGTGTCACCATCTTCGATCGACTTGGCCACTGCATCAAATATATCGTTGAGTGTAAGCCAGCCTCTGTCTTCATCAATAGCACGTTTCACGTAATGTCGGTTGACATAGTTCAAGAGTCGATCAACAGAGTGAGCCCCAGTAGAGTACCGATTGAAGCACGGCAGGATGTATTGTATGAGCGTTGAATCATCCTCCGGGGCACCCAGTAAAAGTTCCCGGGCAACCTCTGCGTAATATTTGTCGAGATGCTCATACAGGTCCGTCCCACTTGGAATGCGTTTGGCTCGGTCTCCGCTCGCACTCTGAGGCAGGAGCCGACCGGTGACCCCTTCCGACTGAGCAGTGAAATAGTTATAGCATGCCGTGTGGATGCCCATATGATACGAGATATCAATGGCTGGTGCCTTCTCGGTACTGTTGGTGGGAGATCGAACGATATGGTCGAGTGCAGGCAACAGATATCCCCAGAGCGAGGACAGTGAAGCTGCTGGGTTTGCACTGCCAGCGGAAGGATTGGGTAGCGGCGCCATGAGTGTAGAGGGCACAACTTGTTTTCCTTTTCCTTTGGACATCGCTGTCAGAAATGAAGATGACTCGCCTGGTGTTGTACAAGGCTCAGCCTGAGAAGCAAAACATTGAGCGCCGAAGGCCCGAAACAAGACTTGAAAAATCCAGACCTCAGCCACACCTTGAGCAGAATAATTATCGAGAAATTCACACTGGTCATAATCCAGAGTCGCACATAGTTGCACGGGTATTGTACATATGATACGTTAAATTTCGTTAGCAAGTCGTCGGTCAGAGACCAGTTAAACAATTCCGAGAACTATAGTAGCACGCAGACTCAGTTCTTTCGGCGCAGGAACCATCGGCCTCACAAGTTGACCATTGGGACCCACTTCAATATATTCCTCGGACCGCAGAGAACTCGATTTCCAGCCCCAGCTCTGACTAACTGAAAACACATCTGGAACGCTGGTGAACCGTGTCATGGATGCCCCAGTAGAACTTGAACACGAGATTGCGAAATACGCCGAAACTGCGGACCGTGGGTCTCGATACGGCTGTTGCGGGGTGATAGGAGGTGCCATTGCAGGGATAGAGCCGACTGAGGGGAGATATGAAGTAACAATCCCAGATGATGTAGAGGGAGAAGAGTTGGGAGTAGTACTACGAGTCGGTGGATGAATAGACGGAGAGTAGTGCACAGAGGGCGATGATGCGGACGCTGGATTCGTTGATGGTGTGGAGGGCGCGCGATTATGCGAGCGGTCACCCCGTAAAGTAGACTGCGCAGGTGCTGACGGTGCCGGAATGGGATCCACACTCGACTGTCGGTGTAAATATACTCCTAGCTGGATGCCTTTCTTCCGGACAACTTGCACGTACACATTGTAGAGACTTCCAGCATACCAGATAGTATGCGAGTGTAGTCGCGATTTCTCTTTCAGGGCATCAATATCCCAGAATTCGACAGAAAATCGACAAGGTGGGTAGGGTGACCATCGAGCTTTACCTGTGGTATCCAAAGCTACACATTCTGATGCAGTGGGTCTAGTCGGTTTGAGACCAAAGAAATTGGCTTCGGAAGTCGTCGCACGTGTTGCGGCTTTGCTGTCCGCGATGGTGTCAAAAAGTTGATCCATTGACCCTCCCTCAATTCCATTCGGATCTCCAATGCGCAAGGAAGAATCGTGTGCAACAGGATAATAAATCTTTTCTTTTTCTTCGGGATTGTGAGTGTGATTATCGGTTGCTGATAGACGAGTGAGGATATCGGCTGTGGTGACCGAGAGTCCCAATTCTTTGTCACGCGGGGGAGGTGGGCTCGATGGAGGAGATGATGGTGAAGTAGTGGTGTTCGATCTCGAAGTTATCTGAACGCGCAATATAGATTGGTTCCAGTGGGCGGCTTGCAAGGCCGCAAGAGGCACATAGATTCGCCCCGTAGTCGGCGATATGTGTTGTGAGAATGAAATAATGTCATCTACCGACTGAAAGCAAATTTGGTCATCGTTGTCAGCATAAAACAAAAAGATCATTACCATATTTGCATAATATATGCCTTCACGAAACATGATATCCCAATCTTTTTCCTCTTCGTCATCAATCCCTTGCCTCCTGCGCAATTCGACGACTGAGCATGCAAAATCATACCTTTCCCTTTCTCCTTTGATAAAGAACGCATCGGACGATATTAGTTCGCGAACCCATTGTGAATTGAGACCCCCTCTTGCCCATATGAGGGGTACAACATGCGGAGATGCGGCACATGTGTTCGTGTTTGTGGAATTGGAGTTGGAAGGCAAGGTATCGGCACGCCGTCGTGACTGCGGAGTAGAGCTAGGTGCTGGACTAGTAGGTACTGGCATTTCTCTTCCATGCGCTTGCTTCTCTTCGTGAACGAACATATCTGCACCCCATCTTGCGAGCCAACACGCCGCTGCTTCCCCAATCTTGTTCGAAACGGCACCGTAGTAGAAGGTAGGACCGTTTTGGGGGTGCTCCTCATGTTCAGAGTCATTTTCAGACACAGATTCTGCGGGATCTTCTTTCTGAACGTCCAGCTGACTTAACTTGTCCCTAATGTCATCACAGTCTTCCGCATGTGATGGAGGACAGAAGTTCGACTGTCGAGTGCTCGAGTCTGTATCAGGAGTGACAATTGCTGCAATCTTCTCGAGTCCAACTGCCGCCTCTGGTTCATCGGCAGTGTAGTCTAATGGGAGACCGATAGCAAAATTGAGATATTGAATGACGGTGTATGGACCGACGGTATTCAGGATGTGGCTGAGAGCCTGTAATACCATGGAAGGAATAGACAGATAGACAGCGGTAGCCAAGAGCGAGAGGAGAAATCGCGGGGAAGCAGGGTGATGTCCCTGTGGTACATCATCTGGGGCAGGAGGTCCAGGGAAGGCCGGGGTCAGGGGATGAGTGGTAGTAGGGATGAGTGTGGGCGATACATAAAGCGGGGGACCACCGCCATATAATCGTGCGATGCATATCCTGTTAAATAGAGTCAGATAATGCACAGTATCTTAGTGCAGCCACGAACTCAAAAGCTAAACGAGAAGTCAATCATCAAATGATACGATCATTGCAATGAGTATCTGGACATACCTGCGCGAGTGATGTTACGATCATCAAACACGATATCAATTTCATCAGGACCCAACATATGAGAGCCAAATTTGGGAGATGATTCCATGAATCCGGCCGTAAATAAAGAGTTGAAGAATCCCTATATATATTGAATTCATGGTATGCCCTGCGGTACCAAGACTCGAACTTACAGCTTGTATGAGGACTACCCGGTGAAGTTTATAAACAGCTTCCCATGTACCCCGCACATGGAGAATGACATCTGCGGTCTTTCCTTCTAATAGGGAATTGTAAAGATGGTGTTGAAGATCTACTGAAGATAAGCCAGATGAGCTCATAGGACTCTTTGCCCGTCTTGGAGGTGTCGGTGTTGGAGTCGAGGGTCGCGGAGCAGAAAATAATTCTGGGAGGGACGGAGATGTGTGAAGTACACGATTTGGAGAAAGAATAGAATGAAGAACAGAGGACGCCATTTTATTTTATATCTTGTCCCTTGGCTTGTGTGCTGGGCCAAACCCAATATCAATGTCCTTACTCAGACAACGCCTCCCATGCCAATACGGCCATGTTCAACCACGTGGCAACCTATAATCAATCAATGTCCCATTCTGGGATCTGCTTCCGACAAACATCATCATTTACCATGGCTTACACTCAGCCTCATCCTCGCTTTTCTGTCTTATCTGCATCGTCCTTGTCCTCAGCAGAACATTTATCGCCCACAGGAAGTACAGCGAGATTCTCTCTGCCTTCTGCTCAATCGATCAACACCACCCTCGGGACACCCAAACCAAATTCTCGTCCAAACATCTATGATCGAAATATAAACAAGACTCGTACCACCGAAGTCTCCGCGGCAGCATTTACATTTCTCTTCTCAGAAGTCGTGCAGTACACCCAAAAACGTGTCAGCGGGATCAATGATCTTGAGCGGCGGTGAGAGCATCACCGGCCTATTACCAAGGAATCTCACTAAGCGTGTTTTGTAGACTGAACACATTAGGATACCGTATTGGCATGCGAGTTCTAGAACTGATGGTATGGAGAGCAGAATCTTCTTCTAAAGCTCCCAAGCGCGAGATTCGTCTGCTACCCGCTCTCATGGCCGTTCACACTCAAGTCTGGAGAGCGGTCTTCGGGAGACCTGCTGATGCGATCGAGAAGAGCGTGGAGAACGAAGATGAATGTAGGTACATTTGAGCTGCTCCATCTTTGAAATATCTACTCGACGCCACAGACATGATCATCGACAATGATCCTCCGATCGAGCGCCATATCTCTGTACCAAAAGACATGAACCAACTAAGCTGTTCGTCATTTACTGCAGGTATCGTCGAGGCTGTATTTGATGGTCTTGGATTCGTGAGTCCTTAACACTGATATATTGTTACATGTCACCAATAATCCTTGCAGCCTGCTCGTGTCACCGCACATCATACACCGACTCAACAGTACCCTTCGCGCACGACGATTCTAATAAAATTAGAGAAAACTGTTTTAGAACGAGAGGAAGTCCTCAAGTGATATTCTGTGGTTCTTCTCGAGAATGTAAAACAATAGACGCGGTCAGCTTTTGTGGGGAACAGACACCGAAACTTCAGTGCGTGTACCTTCGCACATATCAAGACAGTCCTCTATGCTCCTCAACCCGCCTACACGGTATCGGCCTATATCTTCCCTATATAGCTTTACTTTGGTATATGTCGTGTCTCCGATGTGCTAACCATGATGTATTTTTATGGTGATGGTGGTCAGCTGAAAGCTAGTACCAAATTCGCACTCTTCTCTCTATATCTGTATTGTATGTATATCAGGCACTAAAATTCATATTTCTCTTATCTTGGGGCACCGAAACAGTTCAATGTTATTGAACCTTGTTTATGATCACCGATGGTCAAAATTCGTAGCATTGAAGTTTCGCCCTGCTTGATCAACTGCTCTTGTGCATGGGCCTCAGAGCTCTCACAACTTGAAGAACTATATCACTGCCAATACACAGGTGCAGTAGTCACACGAACAGCGACGTTGGCTGGTTTCGAAGAAGATTCGTCTCATACTGTAAGTACGATAAAAGAATGATAAAGCCAAAGCCTGCTCATCCATCTTGGCTTTCAACAGGTCGCATTTCTAAAGGACTCGCTTTCTTCTCTCAACTCCTACGGCTACTCACCTCATCCATTGACCACATATCTATCATGGATAAGGTCATTCCTAGAAGCTGATTCAAACTCGTCGAAGCCTTTCATTATCAGCATCAGCGACTCGTCGCCTTCCGAGATAGCCACTATGCTTGGCTTAGTGCAGGCTCTGCGCACAACTCATCAAACAGATTGGAAATCCCGTATTGCTGTTGAATTCAATGTCAGCTGCCCCAATATCAAGGGTCATCCGCCTCCATCGTATCATTTCTCAGATTTGAAAGCATTCCTGGACATGTTTGCGAAGGCATTTTGGGCAGATACATCTCTGACCATCGGGCTTAAACTTCCCCCCTATGTTGCTTCATTTCAGTTCACGGAAATCATCGATGGAATCAGGGCTTATTCGCGACTTGACGTGTCGGGAAAAACCACAAATCCCATTGCTTATTTCACATGTACAAATACGCTTGGGAACAGTTTGGTGTTCTCCGAGTTGGCGATTGACGGCGGTGCGGGGGTCAATCAGTTTGCAGTCCCCCCCGGTCTCGGTGGGCTCGCAGGAGAAGCCATTCACTCCCTCTCCCTCGGAAATGTATACTCCTTTGCGCGTTTACTCGCCGCATCAGACGATCCTGCGATGCGCGAAATTGTGGTCATCGGTGCAGGGGGTGTTATATCACCAGAAGCAGTCGAACGCATGCACCGCGCTGGTGCACAGGCTGTAGGGTGTGCAACATTGCTGGGAAAGGAGGGAATAGCTGCTTTTGAGCTTTTAAGTAGGACTGAGTAGACATCTTATATTGGGCTTTGATAAAGTGGCATTTGAATACATGCGTGTGTCTGAAGTAACGAAACTGTTTAAATGGCTACAGTGGAAGAACGATCAAGTTATTAGGACGGGATCTATGGGTGAAGTATAAGTGACGCAATAATTCAATCCACAAATGCAAAATTGTTTGCAATTTAATTGAAACCAGAGAAAGGAACGCAATGGGGAGGTATAGAGGCTGAATTGTCCCATGAGAAGTGAGAAAAGTCGGGAGCTGAAAGTTCATGGGTGTTCTGGTCGATATATTCGGGAAATGGGGAATAAGTGTTTTCGCTGAAATATAAAGTTTTTGGTGAAATAGGAGCGGGGACACAGTGGCCATGGTAGATTGACGGATATGTTTGAGATGTGGTTATGGGTTGTGTAGAATCAAAAGAGGCGCAATGATATTCGAAAGATGCCTGAAGTGAATGATCGCGAGCAGGGAACTTAATAAAAATTAGTTTGTCACTGAAAGCTGTGGTTAATGTGACTCACTGTTTGAGACACTCGAACCGTGTCGAGATGAACCTCTGAACGTTGAATGTTCGGGATAGTCGCGGTTGATGTCTTTGTAGGTGGCAGAAGAGGTGATCGGAATGGTTGAATGTCACGTTCTTCGGACTCCTCTTTCGAAGATGGCCATCCTTGGACAGTGTTAACTGCGAGATCCCTTTCTGTAGGATATGCACCGCTTCTCCTCCCGCAAACATCCTCTGCGCCATTGGATGTAGTAGAGATTTGTTTGACGGCACTCTCCAGCTCATAGCCCTGTTTCCCTGCTAGCAATAACTCAGCAACTTGTTCACATCGTTTTTTGTCTTCAGCTCCGTTTCTTCTAACGTTGCGTTTGATAGGTTTCTGCGCACGATTAACGGGTGTGAAACGATAATTGGGATACCGAACGGCGTGCATGGCCTTTTCAGCAGCTGCTTTGTCCCGCCAGACCTGTTTCTCGCATTCGGGGAGTCGATTCCAACAGTGAGCTATGATGCGAGTGATATGCCTGCTGTCATGCTCGATATTGGCTGATATTTTTTGGGCAGCAGCAAAAGCCGAGCGGAATAACATGAATGCATTACGGGGCCGTGGCACATGGTTGGGAGAGCGGTTGCGGGAAGAAGTCCGAGAGAAAGGGATGGGGATCGAAGCAAGCATGGCATTGGATGGAAAGCATCGCTGGACATCAGGAGCCAGAACGCCATCCCCAGAAAGTGAGGGTGATGAATAACATGAAGATGTAGCCGACTCGGGAGACTTATACAGTGAGATGGAATCGAACGTTGGCCACTGATGATCCGGAGGGATCAACGGATCTGTGAAGATTGGTGGGGACGAGAGGTCTAACGTAGTATATGTATGGTAGATATCAGCTAGTACGCAAGAGGGTTATCAGTGGTGATTTAAAAAGCTTGTAAGTTGGGTGGACTTACTCGAACCTGACTGGGATACATCAAACTGGAAAAGCTGCGTTTCCATTGGAGAGAGTAAGAGCGGGTGTATGAACCCTTCACTGCCATTTTGCGTCCGCCTTTATAAGAAATGGAGGGGTATGTGACTACACGGCAACTGGATACAAAATTAATGGCACAACCCTTTCACATTGTCACATCAGTCCTTTTTGGGATGAGATACCCTTGCTGTGATCACAGAAAGCTGCCCGATTCGGAATGTGATATCTGCAAGGGAGTCAAGCGACGCATTTCGCCGCGAGCACGAGGCATGTCAAAGACTCTAGAATATACTCAGCAAGTGACAGTGCAGTTCCTGGCAAAACATTCCGGGAACTCGATCCGGAACTTGTTTTCGGGTGTGATATCATTTTCCTGGAGGACAAGATACTCTTTGGTCAAAAATGCTTGGAAGCGGTTGACATGACAAAATGGTACTCGGCGAGAAACCTACCGATCCCTCCAACGATGGGCTATAATTGATATACTGTATATCATGCAGGTCAGCAACTCTGAGTAACGAGTAGAGAGTACTGGACGATTCGGAGGACAAGGCGATATTTCTTTATTTGGAAATTCTGCTGACGCCACGGCGAACCGATGTGTTAGAAAACTCTCCTACGACTGGTTGACTGGAGGAATCAATACAAATTTTAGGGAATCCTTGGTAGGATAAGTTTATTAAATCGCCATCCATTCAGCAAGGAAATTGTCGACTGGTGGAAGCAATAATCAATGCCACGGTTCCGACCCGCCAATTGATTTATTTGTGCTTGCTTGTCTTATTGACTTACTGACCTGCTTCAATCATGTCTACTGTTTTAGCAACAGAGGTTCGCAAACATACTGCCCCTCGTCCTGCCCGCCCTACAGGTCGATATTGGAAAGGAAAAGCACCCAAGGGTGCCGAGGAAGTTGATTCTGATTCTGATGAAGAAGACGCACCTGTACTGGAGGAGGATGGAGATGTACTTATTGCCGGAGACCAAGATATTGCAGATGAAAGTGATGTCGACGAGCCCGTCAAAGCGGAACCGGGGAAGTCGTTAAAGGCTATGAATGTCTCCCTCAAGGATGTAAACATATCTAAGGATGGTAAAGTTATTGTTGCGGGACGTGACGAGTCGGGGCGGACTGCCTTGGAACAAGGTATATATTAGGCATTTTTGTGATAATTCATTGATCCAATTGCGCCAGACGACGAGGAAGATGAAGAGGACGAGGAAGAGGACGATCAAAAGGATATAGATGAAGAGTCAGAAGTGGGTGTTTTCTTTTATGTCAAGTCTTGCTTCTAACAGTCACGCTAGTCTAGTGAATCTGAGTCCGAGTCTGAAGAGGAAAAACAACCGAAACTTCAATTTAGGCCCGTATTTATTCCAAAGTACGTCCTATGCGATCCATAATAACACTCTTTACTTGAGCTTACTGTAATAATCCTCAGGCGCAGTAGAGTGACGATAGCGGAAAGAGATGCCTTAGTTCAAGATGAAGAAGAGTTGCAGAAACAAAAGGAACTAGCGGCTGAAGAGCGTCGCAAACAAAGTCACGATCTTGTTGCCGAAAGTATCAGACGAGAACTAGCTGAGAGTGTGTTTTTCTTCTGTGTAGTATTCAATAATGCTGAAATGCGATTCAGAGGAAAAGGACGAAATAGTTCCCGATGTCGATGATACTGATGGCTTAGATCCGAGTACTGAGTTTGAGGCATGGCGGCTACGAGAGCTGGGAAGAATCAAGAAGGAAAAAGAGGAGCAATTGAGAATAGAACAGGAGCGAGAGGAAGTTGAACGGCGAAGGGCCCTCCCTGAGGAACAACGGTTGAAAGAGGACATGGAAAGAGCGAATAAATTAAGGGAAGAGAAGCCCAAAGGCCAACAGAAATTCCTGCAAAAGTATTGGCACAAGGGTGCCTTCCATCAAGTAAGCTGTGTATCCCCTAGATCTTTGACAAAGGCTGATAAAATCCACAGGACGAGGAAATTCTGAAAAGGCATGATTTCACAGAAGCCACGGAGTCCACGATGGATGTATCCCTTCTGCCGCAGGTAATGCAGGTCAAAAATTTCGGGAAACGTAGTCGGACGAAATATACCCATCTACTCGATCAAGATACTACCGCAGGGAACGGTGGATTTGGAGGGAGTGGATCTGTCAAGACAGGAGGTCGATCAATTGATGGAGGTGGATGTTTCTTATGTGGTGGTCCACATTTGAAGAAAGGCCAGTCGACTGGTTCATTATTACTATCGCTTCTTATAAACCATCCAATAGACTGCCCACAAAAACCTGATGAAACTGGACGCCCTCTTGCATCGGGAGCTAACACAGCCTCAACGGTCTCACGCGAATGGGGACATGGTAGATCATGGAGGGACCGTGGGGATGAGCAAGGGTCTGATCATCGCTCAGCCAAAGAAGAAAAGGATAACCGCTCAGGCTATCGCCGAGATGATCGATATAGGAACATGGATAGGGAATCTCACAAATCACAAACGAGAACATCACGATCAAGGTCACGATCTCCTCCACGGGACAAGTGGCGAGATCACCACAGGCCACGTGATGAACATCGATACGAGGATAGACGTAGAGCACGGACTGGTTCTCAAGAACGCAACAGTAGTGTCTATAGGGAGAAGCGCCGGCGCCTAGATTAGGATTACTGTGTGTCATTCCTCAGCATGTATGCCCCACGAGATCTTATCCGTGGCTGTGATATCTTTATTAGCGCTCTCTCGAGTCTTCTAAAAGTCGATTCTCTTCATACAATTCGTGGTTTAACAGGGAACGTCACCGCTATTTAATGCTGTGGGCGTTATTCCTTGATCCCAAATGGCTCTTCGAACTTGGTTGACATACGCCCAATTAGCGCCCAAGCACAGCTATTGGTATATTAACGAGTCAGATCCCACTTTGAATCCCGGGGCTGTCAACCAGCTTTCCAGGTGCGTGTCTATCATCCAGAACATTGGACAATCACTGGGAGTACTTACTCTGAATCCCCTTCAGATACGATGGATATCTTCATGCGAAACATAGCGTATGCTGCCAGCGAATTAGAGGTGAAATTGGCACTGGAGTCCCTCCTCCACAAACCCCCTTTCCCACCCCAACGAGTGAATTTCGAAATCAAACTGTTTAAGAAACACGGCAAAGCAATGGGCGTCGGAATCCTGACCTTGCCTATCAAAGAAGTTGGTGAACAATTCCTTCGATTATATCAGGAGGTTGTTGTAAGAGGTCGACCCATCCGCTTCAGCCCCAGCACAAAACCCATCGATGAGACATTGGTGAAGAAATTGATCGCGGAGCCTTGGAAGGATCCCAAAGTTCTCGAAAAAGAGAAGAAGAGATTGGGTGACGAAAGCACAAGAATTGCCCTACAGGCTTATGCTTTTGGGCGTTTTTCCCGGGATGGCTCTTTTTCTGCAGAGGTACCGGGTCCTGGAAAGGCTTACATTGCATGCGATCTACAAAACCGACAAGTTCGCCTCACATTTGACCGAGGAAGACCCGAAACCACCAGCTCCAGTGACGACTCAGATCCTCTTGGTTTCATCGCTTCATTGCTTGCATCTCTTTCTGTCGAGTCTGAGGTATTCGCCTCATATGCCCCGACCAAAATTATTACTCTTATTTCGCCACTCGAATCAGAAGGTACTCACAGAATCTTTATGCATGCTAAAGCACCTCCCAATTTTGCCAAGATAACCACTTTTGTGGATCGCACTGACTTGGAACGCCTTCCCGGATTGACGAAGCAGGCAATGCCTCCAGGCTGCCGCTCCCTATCACTAACTTTCAAAAGCCAAGCCGACCTCTACACATTTGTTGAGCGCTGCAGGAGACTAGGCGTGCAGAACACAAAACGCTCCGTCATTCAACACGAAAATATGTACTCGCCCGAGATCATATCGGCGATGGATCAGCTCATGTCTGAGGTGCAATTTGGACTAGCATGGGAGATTGAAAAGGCGGTCTCTAGCTCTGTCTTGACACCCTCCGAGATCTTATCTCTGAAAACTAATATCGCAACTCTTGATTCGAATCAGAAAGATGATGCCGCTCGAATTTTTAGAAAGTTCGTGCTTTCTGTCGAAGACGCGACTTCAACGCATAAGCGGTTTCGGCGTAGAAAGAGAAGAGGCCCCGTTATACCCGTGCCCTCATTGGCAGGACGACTAGATTTAGCGGTCAGAGAATATTTCGTGGACATGGCAAAGGCCCCTCGTCTTCTCGAGCCGTCGCGGCGAATTACTGATGGGCTCTTCTTCTCGTATCAGCTTATTTTAACACCAACCGCGCAGATATTGGAGGGTCCAATGCCAGATCAATCGAACAACATTCTCCGTCGTTTCGGTCACCACGATTGTTTTTTACGCGTTTCTTTCCAAGATGAGAATGGGTCCAAATTACGGCGTGACGAGGCGGCCATATCCGAACTGATGAAAACGCGATATCGCCCAATCCTCGCCAATGGCCATCGTGTGGCCGGCCGTTCATATGATTTTTTGGGGTATTCTATGAGTGGTCTGCGAGAGCATTCCGTGTGGTTTGTTACACCTTTTATGGGAACAAATGGTGCGCGTTTGAATGCGGAGGCGATCAGGAGCACAATGGTAACATTCTGTTGGCTTGAATTGATGGAATGAAATTTTTCTAATCAATTCGGCAGGGCGATTTCTCCAAACTTTCTCATCAACCCGCTCGCCTAGCTGCACGATGGTCCCAACTGTTTTCCACAACAGATGCTACCGTACGCCTACGGCCTAAGGAAGTAGTACAGATTGATGATCGACGTTCGAGGAGGGGTGCAGTTATGACCGATGGATGCGGCACTATATCTCTTGCTCTGGCACAAGAAATATGGACTATCATCAAGAAGCGCAAAAGGGGGGCTTCAGGATCCAAGACTACCCCATCAGCGTTCCAGTTTCGACTAGGCGGCTGCAAAGGCGTTGTAGTTGTTGACAACACACTTACTGGAAAAGCGGCCTGCTTTCGGCCGTCCCAAACAAAGTTCGACTCGACTGACCTTGCTTTCGATGTCCAGTCAACTTCGGTTCGGCCAAAGGCAATGTTTCTCAACCGCCCTTTAATCGTCCTGTTGGAATACTTGGGATCCAGTATAGAACGGATCATCTCTCTACAGGATGATGCAATCCACGAAGCTCAAGCTATCCATTCCTCGTTTTTGAACGCTTCCAAAATGTTTCAGCAGCACGGTCTTGGTTCCTCATTTCATCTCCCCTCGCTCTTTAACAATTTGGAGACTATTCTTCATCTACAAGTCGGCAACCATAGGCTGGACTCTGGTGGGCTCCAGGACGCACTGATCAAGAGGAGCTTGAGCTGTGCGTCAACGCACGTCCTTCGAGAACTCAAGTATCGCGCGCACATTGCTGTTCCTGGCTCGTATACCTTGCTGGGTGTCTCAGATGAATGGGGGTGCCTGCAAGAAGGGGAAATTTTCGCCACCGTTTGCGACGAGCGAACCGGACTGTATGAAGAAATCACTGGGCCTGTGGCGATTACACGTAGTCCGCAGATTCACCCTGGTGACGTGCAAATGGTTACTGCAGTTCGTCGCCCACAGTTGGAACACCTCACGAACGTCGTTGTTTTTTCTTGCAAGTATGTGTTCGGTTCTCCCTGAATATTTTTGAGTATAATATCTTTGACAGGGGCGATCGATCACTTTCGTCGTGTCTGGGGGGCGGAGATATGGATGGTGACGATTTCAATCTCATCCTCGATGTAAGTGAATCGTCCATTGGTTATCATGTATTGAATGTGATCATGTACATAGCCAGCGCTCCATCCGCAAAGGACCGAAACACCAGGAAGCTATACCCCACTCCCTATCAAAGAGACAGATAGGCCCTGTGGGATTTCTGACGTGATTGACTTTGTTTTTGACTATGTCCGTTGTTTTACACCTCTGGAGTCATCGATCCCATACATGAAAATATTTACAGATCGAAGCCGACCTCGTAGGAGTTATTGCAATCTCTCACCTCAGGTTTTCAGATATTGACAATCCGGGGTCGGACAGTTGCCTCAAATTGGCTGAATGCGCTTCACATGCAGTGGATTTCCCAAAGACAGGCACTCCAGTCAAGTTTGGAGACCTTCCGAAACTTCTGCAGAAGACCAAACCAGATTTTTTGACGCGGGAGGGTACGAATCCTGAGAACTGTTATCCCAGCGACAAATTACTGGGACGACTATTTCGACGCGTTCCCCTAGAGGAATGGTTTTCGGAGTCATCGGATTCTAATTTAGGGCAATTCGTTCGACCAGCATTGCAACAAACTTTAAGTCGCCTCCAACGTTATTCCGCAATCCATCTGTCCATGGAAGAACCATCCGAACAGCTTCTGGTCGAGATGGAGTACCTAATGGAGGCATATTCAAGCCAACTGTCCATCATTGCGCATGCGCACACAATACACAAAAACAAAGATATATACATCCCCGAAGAGGAGTTGATCAGTGGGACGATTATGGCGAATTGGTCTGACCATCGTAAAAGAAGAGAAGCTGTCGCAGCTATGAATCTCCAGGTAATGCTCAGTGCTCAACGGTTGTTCTTATCTGAGAATACCTTTCATCAGACTCAGGAGCTGGTCAGAGCAGTGAGAGATACTTTACGAGCCACAGACAACGATACAATCGACGACCAGGATGAAGATTATGATGATGTGGGTTATTATGTCGAGGAAGATTATGGTGACGAGGCCGGGACCATGATCAACACATTCAAGCGCGCTTGGGCGGCATGGCGCGTAGCAGAAGACGTTCTGGTTGAGGATAACACAGTATTTGGCGTCCAAAGCTTCCGATTGATTGCATTGGGAAGAATGCTGGAGATTGTGAAAGAGTTGCAAAGGAAGATATGATTATAAAGTCGCTATGATCTCCTTTCATACCAATGATATATGCCAAGTACATACTGATGTCTAAAGACGCAATTTCTTCTCCATTTCTGTATGTATGCTCATCGAAGGTCCGGTTTCCATGCCTAACAAATTGAATTAAAACTTTCACCGTGTACAAAAATCTGCCATACGTACCACCAAAAAAGTCTGATGGATCAAGCGTTTCATCCCGCCCCATCAGGATATCGAGATGCAGATTCGTTTGAGGCATCGCGGGCATATGGTGATTCTAACATACCAGTGAGGTATTGCGAGAAGATGTTATGAAAGGGCTCACTGTGGCCACTATTTTGCGTTCCATTAGTAAACGAGCAGGTGCATGCAGACCATGCAAATCGCGAAGCATCGTCAGTCTGGTGTTATCTTGCGTCTCTTCCCACTACGAGGAACGAAAGATGTTTAATTTAACAAAATAAGTATTGTATAGAACAGACCATTGCAAGGCGCGATTGGAGGCCGTTTCTTGACTGGTTCTCGGTCGCAATGCTTCGAGGACCATATTGGAGGGTGTCATGAAGACCCAAACTATTGGCTGTTTCATTGACTGATGCTGATTTTGGAAGAGTAGTTGGCACGAGACGATAGGATGGATCCTAATAACAGAGTCAGAAAACACAGAACACAATAAAGCGAAGAGTATACCATAGTGGATGATTGAGTGAAAGAAGATAATTCCAAGACGCGTATGCACTGTGACGCGAATCTCAATCTGTCACGGTTAAGTGACGGTATGTGACATTTCCCCACACCGTGACATGATCTCGTGAATGGTGCATGAGTGTGACTATGACCCAGTGCAAGAGACTATAAGTAGGCTTTGACTCTCATCCACGTATAAGCTTCTTGTCTCCGTTGCTCTTTCCCTTGAAATTGGTACTCATTCCCTTCATCATACTGATATATTCTTGGTTTCTTTTCCACAGATAGTTCTCTGCAAAGCTTTCTTTGCAGCTTCAACCCCACATTTAGGCCTTCCGCTGCTCTCCGACATACAAAAACATGTCGAGCAGACCTTCCAGGTCATCTAGTATCCCAATTCCTAGGAGCACAGTTTCCTCTTCACCAGCTCGAAGTATTGAGTCAGTGATATCTATACCATTTTCTGCAAGTCCCTTGCAATCGAGACCCCGTCTAATTAGCCAGGGGCGATCTCGTGCGCCCGCTACATTGGATGAATACAGGGGTCTCAGTGTTTCACAAATCGCCCGTGGAAGAGGCCCACCAGTGGTTGGCTCGCCGGTCAGGTCTACTTCTCGATCTTTCACACATAACACCTTGTCATCCGACAGAAGCTCACCACGCACATATGAGCCGCGCGTAATCAGAGCGGACACAATCCGGAATCCTGACCCCGTGTGTCCATCAACAATTTCAGTCTCGCCTTCCCGAACCAGACGAGCGAGTGCTAGCTCGTTTGGGTTAAGGGCTCCTAGCATCCATCGGCCACCTCTGCCAGTTTCCGGATCATCGACCACACCCTCCGCCACAACTTCCTCCCCATTCCCCCGTCCATCATACCTCGATTATTCTGCGCTGAGAGAACTTCTGCACACTGATACGCCCTCACAATTAGCCCCACTTCCTAAAACTGAAACATATGACTCTGGTCATGCCGGAAGACGAGGGGTCAGGTCTGTGTCATCTGACAGCGATGGTGAAGATCATTTTATATCAAGAGAGCCTCTATCTAGCATTCCCGCTTCTCTGCCGCCCTCTACGATATTGAGGTTGCCTACCCGATGGTCTGAGGAATATCGCCACGCTTCTCTATCTGTATCAAATGATGGGAGAGATCTTACTTATCAAGGTCAGTTTTCGCATATATGCTGACTGTTATTTTCCTGAAAAACATGTCAAAAACAAACAACAGGAGCATCTAATGGTACAGAGAAAGATCCGGGTGCCGCACGGACAATGTATCCCGTTCCTCCTGCATGCGGCATATTCTACTACGAAGTAGAAATAACTAGCAACAGTAAAGGCAGCAAAGGGTAGGCTCAAAATTCAAGCTCCACTCGTATATATGCTGATACCTTTGAACAGACATATAAGCGTCGGGTTTGTAATACTCACAGCTTATTATCGCGCCTCACTCATAATCTGTGTATTAAGTTTTATAGGACACAATGTGAAAATTACACGATTGCCTGGATGGGAACCAAACTCATGGGGTTATCACGGCGACGACGGTTCTTCCTTTGCTGCTGAAACATCTGGAACACCATATGGTCCAAATTTTGGAGGTAAATTACATCATTTCGGCTCAGAGCTCCTCTTTAATGCCTATAATGCCAGCTGGGGACATTATTGGATGTGGAATCGACTTCAGTCAGAACCGAATTTTCTACACCAAAAATGGGGCACTCCTCGGTGAGTTGGAATCTCATCCACTGTCATTACAATTCGGCCAACCAATTAACCTAGGTATGGTGTTCGAAAATGTTGGCAAGGATTGTAGCCTATACCCCGCAGTCGGCCTCTGTCACTCAGGAGAATCCATCCGCGCCAATTTTGGTCAAGAATCGTTCAAGTACGACATTGATGATCACGTACAACAACAGCGTGATCAAACTTGGGCTAATATTCAAGCAACACCACTGAAATGGCCTTTAGGAGGAACAAGCATATCCACGGAGCACTCCGCGGAGAGATCTTTCGACGATACTTCTGAAGAGCGTATGAAATTGCCGATCAATGAACTTGTGCTATCATACCTATCTCATCACGGCTATGCTCGTGCCGCTCGAGCTTTTGAGACGCAATGCAAATCAAGAGGAGGACTTCCTGAACCGGGGAGCACAAATTATGCGTCTTCCTCTCCTGCGTCTTCTAAGACGACGTTGACGGAAGACCATGGCATGGATATGGACGAAACTCCATTCAGAACCTTGAACGACATCGAACTCAGGACACGCATAGTACGCTCCGTAACCGCTGGAGACATCGATTCTGCGCTCTCTGACACGCAAAGCCATTTCCCTGCTGTACTTGCACATGATGAAGGCATCATGCTCTTCAAACTACGGTGCAGGAAATTTGTGGAACTTGTTTTGGAGGCTGCAGAGCTAAAGAAGAAGATGAAAGCAGAGGATTATGACATGGCCATCGACTCAGGAACAGTTGCTGACAATGGTTTCAAGTCAGGGGTGGATGGGATGGATATTGACAACGAAGAGTTCCCTGATGATGGGATGATGACGAATGGTTTTGGTGGCGGTAGCGCGGCCATAGCTATCAAAGGAAAACGGAAACAATCTTTCGTTTCGCAAAGCAGCTCGATGGACGCCACTGCGCAATACGGCTCTGCGCTCGAGAGGGCCGTTACATATGGGCAGAAACTACAGGATGACTACAAAAATCCAGAGGTGCGCGCTATCTTCAAGCGGACATCGGTCATTATAGCTTTCGACGATCCACTGGAGGCGGGCGGGGATGCTGCTGAAATCGCGGGCCAGCCTGCGAGGGCGGCTCTTGCCACGGAACTCAACCAGGCCATTTTGCGTGAGTGCATGACATAATCCAAAGCACTGTTTGCTGATCCTAAGAAGGTTCGCAAGGGCGGCCTGCACAACCAGCCCTGGAGAGATTATATCGCCAATCTGCTGCCTGTCTCATGCAGCTAGCACTGACGGGTGTAGGAGCTGCTGCGTTCGCCGACGTGACTAAGGAAATCTTGGATGTATAATATACCAAACCAAAATATTCGGCAGTAGGTTTGTATTTCATATATGTATAACGATATTATCACCCCTCTTTCTGGAAAGCAATGCTTGTCGGATGAGTGGTTGAGCATTGATTTAATCCATTGAGAACTGTGCGTGTAAGGTAGAGATACAGGGTTATTTATGCCATGCAATAATAGAGCGGGATAGATGAAGTGATGGTATGAATAGAATAAATACTATTGTGCAACATTGAAAGACTCTCCACAGCCACAAGCATCCTTGATATTAGGATTCTTAAACACAAACTTGGAGCTAAATCGCAAATAGATGAGTAAGCTCTCCGGGATATTAGCATAAGAGCTCACCTTAGCGCATCCTCCTTCCAGTCCATCTCACTGCCTATTATCGAGAATAGTGCCTTGCTGTCTATGAGTACTTTTACACCGTCTTGCTCTACAACCTCGTCGAATTTCCCTGGCTTTTCCACGTAGTCTAGGTGGTATGCAAGCCCTGCGCACCCCTTGTTTCGTACGCCTATGCGTATGAGTTGTGGTGTGGGACCTCCGAATAAACCTCGCAGTCTCTGTACTGCAGTTGGAGTCTGTGATTTCATGCCGTGAACAAGGTCACGAGGTCATACGATTGGAGCACATACCATTGTTAACGCCGCTTTCGTTGAGCGCAGAGTAGGTCGTGGCCGCTCAGCTTTTGGAACTGGTGGAGGCCGTGCGGCTACTTGTGGTGAAGCAGCATCTGAAGATAATGATTCCGCGGTAGGAATGACTGGTGGTGTAGATTCCGGGAGTCGTGCAGGATGAAGTTCTGGTTGTGGTCTGCGTGGCTGGGACATTGCAGACATCATTGCTCTTTTCTGGCTTGCGTTAATGGATGATAATAAAGGTCTACATGAGCGAGCAATATTGTGTGCGCGAGCAGCTGAAGACAACATGGCGGTATCGGACAAATGTAGCGCAATGACAAAGATTACACAATATTTACACAGATCCTTTATTGACGCTTGCTTGGCTCCAGCCTATGCAGGAACATATAATCAGAGCTCTCCGATTGGCTCACAGGCTCTCGCATGGAAACATGCTGACTCGTCCTGCCAATCGCAAAACAAGCATTACACTCTCTTGCCTGAAATGACACTCCAGGCCAGTGTTGTCTTCATTCCAACATTCCGAATTAACGGAGAAGATACACGATACACTATTCTAGCACCTTTACCTCTCTGTCGGGACACCTACTTGGTGTCCGCTGTAGCTGCAAATGTCAACGTCTCCACGCGTCCTCGGCCTTTGCACTCTTTCTGGAGCAACTCTGTGATTGCGCGGAACTGCGATGGATCAATCAGCATGGTCTGAAAACCAATCGGATTAGTTCAATAAATTTTAAATTATTAGCTTTGACTCACAATCTCCAGACCCTCGTTCGTATCCTCCCGTTCAATCTTTTCGGCTAATGCGTGCACCTGTTCCTTAATGCGGTCACCGTCCTCGCTAGGGAGTACTACTCTGATGCGCATCCGCGCACGTTGGATCGGCAGTGTAGAGCCGCTTTGGATAAGTCTCAAGGTCTCGGATACCTTCAGGCGCATTGCTGTCAATAGCCCAACATGAGCCAACCAATGCACAACTCACTTGACTTTTGGCGGTCTTTCCGACTTTGACGCTGATCCCTGCCTCGGCCATGGCCTTCTCGATCATTCCCACCGGATAAGGCCTTTGGGTAGCAGGATCTACACACTTCTCAGCAACTAGTGTTGCAATTTCTTTGCGCAGTGAAGTTAAATCGTGTTCGCGCTCCTTGTCCCCCACTTGCAACTCGCCCTTTTTCAAAATCTATCACGAAGCATGAGATTGACAGATGGCGGATGTGATGGTTGTGATAAAACAGACCTCCTTTACAACATCGTCGACTTTGGTGGTGTTGAAAGCTTTCTGAAGATCGTTCGATTTCGCAACTTCTCCTTTTGAGACGTTCATGAAAACATTAGAGATCTGAAGTACATCGTCGAGGTTGGTTTCACTATGAGTGATTGTCAGAATATCACAACGAGAAGAACTTGAACGTGTACTTACACACCATTTCTCCACTCTTGTACTTTATTCTTGTAGCAAGCAATCTAGAATTATAGGATGAATATTGACATCTAATCGCAAGGAAGTGATGGGCTACTTCAAAGCGCTTTCCGCCTTTCTTCAGTCGAACTACTGAGACGTTGGTGAGCCTACAATAGCAGTAATGATGTCAGAACAGCGATCAAAGTTTAGAAAAATACTGACTTGATCTGGTTTGAGGGCTGGTTGATCGGCATTGGAAGCTCTGATACAAATGTGGTGCTATACAATATTGATGGGTGTAGTGGTGTTACAATTGATGGTATAACTGATGCTTTGAAAAAATAGAGATAGATACAGAAGGAACGCGGCAACAAGAGATTCTGGCGTTAGGAGGTATATCACCCAAAATCTTTGGTGTAGTCATTATCTTAGTCAGCTTTATCTTCCA
>MU267591.1:279307-326151 GCA_021014935.1 Hygrophoropsis aurantiaca
AATCTTTGGTGTAGTCATTATCTTAGTCAGCTTTATCTTCCACTAGATCGAGGCCGAGCTGCGCCGGCAGAAACCTTGTTCAGTAGGTAGTAATACATCGAATTACTAACAGTGTGGTCATGAGGTTTGTACCTTAGATTCAGAGAATATATTTTTCGTACACATCGTGAAAAGGTACGAAGAGGCAGGCAGAGAACATATTATTCGTACACATCGTGAGAAGGCATGAAGAGGCAGAGAACGTACTACTATTTGTACACGTCGCGAAAAGGCATGTCGATGAAAAGGCAGAGAACATGTTATTCGTACACATCGCGAGAAAGTATGAAGAAATAGAGAAAGTTACTATTCGTACACATCGCTAGAAGGCGCTAAGAGATGAAAAAAGGGCATATTTGTTCAACAATGGACGAGATACCGGTGGTGAAAAATGAATTCATACGGAAAATATTTGGTTCATCACATGGGCCTTCTCCTTTTCTTCACGCTGTCAATGGGTTCCGTTGCAGGTCCCGCATCAAGACAATGGCGTTTCAGGGGGTTAATTGGTATGGGGTCGGCTTTGTGGCGGATGATCATCTCTCGCAGAACGAGGCCGAAGAGTGGCCGAAGACATGAAGTTTTTTGGATCGGATGCGATGATGAATCAAAGCCATGTGGACTTCGACGATAGCACCACTGAGTTTGGCTTCGTAATCTTTGGGAGGCACAAGATTTCCCTTTTGATCCCAGACTGGGACTCCGAGACGCTGTTGACAACTCACCCAAGTGAATATCTTCAATTGGAGGATGAGCGGCTAGTGCATCTTGATCAACAAACAGAGCGATGGTGGTATGCGAAGCAGCAGGGCGCAGTACAATGCGTAGAACAACCAAGTTGACGGACCTTTACTAATTGGTGCTTTTATTCAAAAATTGCATCCATCATTGTCTCGCCAATTTTCCTTTTCGTAGCGAAGCTTAGCAGAGGTTGAGAGGGAGTCGACTATATAAACCAGCTTGTTGGTTGATTGGAAAGATCTGGAAAGAGGTGGCACATTGGCGGGGTCGTTTACTGATGCTGCCCCGCGGCTACGCCAAACAGAGATGCAATCAGAGGTGACCCGCAAACCAAAGGTGCAGAGGCAAACCGGAAAATCTCAAGAATCGAAAGCTACGAGATGTTTGAGAACGCAACGGCATTTCGGCTCTTTATTTGTTTGGCTACTTTCCCATACGCGATAAAGTATGGGTACATCAGCCACAATTATGGGGAGTGAGTGACCTTGATGGAACAAGGTAATTTTCAGTGCTGGAGGGTCATTCGCTTCCGAGTTCTCGCTGCCGTTGCATGCCGCAATTCGCTGGTTTCACAAGGTAGCTTATGGATTACCAAATGCTTCAAGCTTCAAGCTTCAATATTTCAATAGCCAAGTCTTGCATGCACTGGATCCATCCAATTTGTCCTACAGATTCCAGAAATTTCACTTCAGCTTCCTTGGACTTCCCGGGCCCGGAAACCACAGGCAAGTTCCATGACCTTCAACCTGGCACAGGTCTTGTGTCCTTGTGTGACAAGTTATTATATGCACCAGCAGGATCTAAAAATGCCAAGCGGTTGTTGCTCTGCACCATAACCATAACAGATGACCATTACTATCAGCTGAAGACAGCGCGACCTGCAAGCACCTCCGGAACGCCATTTATATTGATTCCAAGAAGTGCGATAATGATCCATAAAGTATAGCGTACAGCCCATTCATCAATATTCCTCTTTGTTATAGTGTTCACGCCATGAGAGCTATATGCTTGAGTTCGCTGAAGATTGTATTCAGCACACACTATATTAGAACCGCACAACGTGGAAAGCTTACTTCTGAACTTGTTGGCCGACTTTCATAGGCTCGTAAGTCGCTTGGAATTTGTGGCTGCCGGCCTTCGCATCGTCCGCGAGTAGAGATTCGGCGCGCGCCTTTAACTCAGGGATTGGTGCGAGTTGATAATCCGAAGAAAGGTGCCAGAAGAATGTCGAAGAAATCCGGATAAGAGGGCGTTCGGGGTGAGTGATCTTCCTCTTCTCAACAGTCTTCATAGAAAAAGTTTCAGCTCAGTTTCCCCATTCATAGCACAAATGGTACGAACCTGCACCGTCGCTTCATTTACAACTACCTCGTGGAAACCAGCTTTGATTATTCCACCGGTAAGGTGCTCAAGTTGCTTTCCGGCCTGGACCAGGAGGTAGCGACCGGTGGGAGGGAATCTAACTGGGATGCGTTTTCCTGTGTTGCGGGCCCAGATGTGCAGACCAGGGAAGCGAGAGCGACCATGGATACTGAAACAGTTGAGATCCGTGTGGAAGCCAGCAAGGATCGTATCCTTCTTGCCATACTTGACGAGATCTGAGGCGGTAGGAGCGAGGAGGTGTGGACTAGCGATGCATCTTATCAAGACGTTGTTCTGCAAGATCAACGGAAGGATCTTACCCATATTTCCCAGCATCTTTGAAGGTGTTTCGGTCAAGCCCAAGTCCGACCGCAGTCATTTCGGCGATACTTGCTACTCTGGTACCTGTTACTTTGTATCGGAGTACTAACTCAAAGTTGTACTCACGAGTCTTTCATGGCTTGTCCCCACTTTTCCATGATGGGTTCCCACTTAGTTTTCAGCTCAGGGGCTTCCGGAATCACGTTAGGTGCATTCAATGCTGGGTACTCTGTCTCATATGGAGGTGGAGTCCCCATCTTCCAAAAGAACCGACATTTCGGATCAGGATGGTGCCCAGTAATATCGAGCGGCCTCTCGGCGGGATCTAATTGTGCAATGATGTCCAAGCAAGGCTCGTCGACAGCACACTTTGGCTTTTCCGTATTCTCCAATGTGACGCCAACTTGATACATGACATCGGGCCTTTCGTCTTTTTGCAGTTTGGCAATGGGCTGATTGAAGTAATCTTCGACAAGGTCCAAGAAAGTATTGTTATCTTCTTCAGAAACTCGGGAATCGTGTAGGAGAAGTGCTCCATATGTTATCAAAGCATCAGCAGCCTGCAGAGCACAATCCTGATTAATCTTTGTTCAGAACGATGAATGAACAAACTTTCCTTCTTGCACTCTTGCTGCACATTGTCAGAACCCTCTGGCTGTGAGGAGAACACATCGACATCAATAACTGGCAAAGTTTCTGTGAGAGACATGACGGGGAAAGCAAAGCTTGTATATCTGATAAGCTCCGGTTATAAGTTCTATTCACCCACAAGCCAACTTCGTGAGCATATGGTCATCAGCAGAGTTCGCCAAACCTGTGATTGACAGCTACACACGCCAAACTGACTGAAGTGCACATGGATAGAACAAGAAGAGATCTATCTCAGACCAACACTAAAGGAAAGTCTTCAAATGACTGAAGGCAATTATTGTGACTCGAAGATTCTACACACATGCCAATGGGTGTGCGATTCAGAGTAGCATCGCCTTTTGTCACACCTGCTTGTAAACCAATCTCGGCACATTCCGTTCTTTCTACTCTTCCTGCAACCCCTTCGCCCGCCTACATTATCTGTGCCACTTCATTCTAACGTGGGTTTTCTGAGAACATAGCGAGATGATCAAGGTAATGCACATTTATGCTTCCACTACTTGTTTCCCATAGATCAGTATACGATTCCGACAGATATGGAGCATGAAGAAGAACGAGGATGCGCAGGCTAAGAAGAAGCCCAAGACTAGTGCCGCTCAGATACGAGTACAGAAAGGTGCTATGAAATTCACAACCGTTTGATATCCTCCTGACTCCTACTCGACATTAGATTTGACTGAACTAGATTTGCCGTCCACGATGACCACCAACTTTCCCGACCCTGCCGATCTCCTCAACTTCACTCTGACAATCACCCCGGACGAAGGTACGTGCGCAACATTATCTAGTGATATTCATCCAGATATAATTATGGTCCAGGCATGTACAAGGGCGGCGCTTTCGTATTCTCATTTAACATCAACACCAACTACCCACATGAGCCGCCAAAAGTGAAATGCACTCAGACGGTACGT
This sequence comes from Hygrophoropsis aurantiaca, assembly GCA_021014935.1. Lineage (NCBI taxonomy): Eukaryota > Fungi > Basidiomycota > Agaricomycetes > Boletales > Hygrophoropsidaceae > Hygrophoropsis > Hygrophoropsis aurantiaca. The sequence goes on from MU267591.1 coordinate 283,336, forward strand.
GATCCAGCGATATTTTTTGGCCGGAATCATTAATAGCCTGTTAGATATACCATCCGAATGTTGATCTGGAAGGAAACGTCTGTCTAAACATTCTGCGTGAAGATTGGAAGCCGGTTCTTAACCTTAACTCTGTGATGGTCGGCCTTCAATATCTGTTCCTAGAACCAAACGCAGATGATCCTTTGAACAAGGGTAAGCCCCTCACAAGATTCGATATGCTGTTTGTTCACACCGCGTTTGACAGAGGCTGCAGAAGAACTACGGAAGAATCGAGATCAGTTCTTATACAGCGTCAAGTCTTCGATGCGAGGAGGAAACATCAAAGGTGTACAATACGCCAATGTTCTTGCACAATGATTTTGCACCTTCTAGACGCCTGTAGATATCTGTCTGCTATCATTGTTACTCTGCGATTCTATCTTCAAACATTAATCCATCGTGAAGAGATTTGTAATATACACGTCGTGTGTGAGTTAATCTTGGAAGGAGAGTACACTATTTCAGGGGCTCATTCATATTCAGCTGCCACGGTAGGTCGTGAAGGAATATGGGCTGATCAGAAGTGGAATATGGTAGTGCTCGTCAGGGTTTTCAATCTCGAATGGGATCTGTAGTTGACTAGATAAGGACTGTCAACGTGAGAAGGTGCGAACAGAGTCTTACCTCGACCCATGGATAGAAACATTTTCGCCCAGTCCTCTCAAAATACGAAGCAGGTTTAAAAGCAAGCTTATAAATCCCGGCCGTTAGATCTGTCCCTTTGACTTTCGCTTCTTCTGAACCCCTTGGGGGTAGCAATGTTGTGCATCGTCCATCTGAGTCTGTGACACTAGACGGTAATGAGCTTTTCCACCACAGCAGAAGCAACTTCAAGTAATTAACTGACCCATGGCCGAATGGATCAAATACATCGACATTTGCGGGTCCTTTGTGCAGTTTTTGGATATTTACTTCCACACCTGTGGCAGGTTTTCCGAGAGAAACATCGAGTACTGATGTACAAAGTTAGATCGCTAACTTCGAGCAGTGCATATGATATTGGGTGTCTACCGTGACAGGTTATTGGGGACTTGGCCATGATAGAAGTTAAGATCAACGGCGTAAAAAGAGACGATAGATATTACAGCTTTTGACGCGATATACAGTGGTGGTAAAAGGCGAAAGTCTTGAGTCTGAGAGTGGCCCCGAAAGAATCTAATCTACCTATCTTGGATGACTAAGCAGGGCATTTGTTTTCTGGTTAGAGTGATCTGCAAAACCTAAAAACTATCACTATGAGTTCTTCCACAGATGTCCCGCCACTTGCGAAATATCTCGCGTCCACAGGTATGCATCAATGTTAACTTTCATTATAGTCCGTTATTGACGTCTCTTAGACAAAAAAACCCGCGACAAAGCAGTGAAAAACCTCTCCATTTTCCTCTCCAATGGCACTGGAAACGCAATACCCGATCTTGAAATGGCCAAGCTATGGAAAGGCATATTTTACTGTGGGTTCTGATATCCAGTGACATACGATCAATTCTCATGTCTTCTACAGGCTTCTGGATGTCTGATAAACCTCTTGTGCAGCAAGCCCTTGCCAGCGAATTGGCTGAGATTATCTTGACAATCACAGATGTTCCCTCATCGTTAAATTTCCTTCGTGGCTTCTGGACTACAATGGTTCGAGAATGGAGTGGAATTGATCGCCTCCGGTACGTGAACACGCATTTATCGTACACGTATGTAACTCACAGTTTGAACTAATAGCATGGACAAATACTATATGCTGGTTCGAAGATTTGTCAACGCGAGTTTTAGACTTCTGCTACGAGCAGAATGGGACAGCATCTCATTTGAAGAGTATAACTCAATATTATCCGGACCCAGCGGTCCACTTTGGTAAATACCTCTATTCACACCTTTATCACCTTGTGCTCATCATCCCAGCTTCAATGATATCCGCATCCCTGCGAGTTTAGCATTTCATCTTGCAGAGACATACCTTGAAGAGCTGGATAAAGTTCTTGGCGACATATCCATGCCCAATCCACCCCCAGTTCCACTTTTTACAACTCTCTCGCCATTTTTGTCTCTGGCAGCCCGAACGCAGGCGAAAACGACATACAAGCATTTACGAGAAGTCGTGTTTGATCCCCTTCTCGCAGCACTAAAAGTTACTCGACCTGAAAATATTCCTAGCAGGAAAAGGCAACGATTATCCGCGTCTTCTCTTCCAAATATAATAGCGAACGCTTGTGTATCCAGTCCGCGGCAAGAGGGCCTAATGTCGAACTCCGCTACGAGGACAGCTCTTTTACAGAAGATATTCGAGGTTGCTAGTGAAGAGGAGACAAGAGATTCGAATCGGAGAAAAATGTATGACTTATATAAGGATGCTATAGAGGATGATGAGGGTAGCGAAGGATGAAACTACCAGTGTTCCATGCCCTTCCCCGTTTTCTACCCAGTATGACATCGCAAGCTAATGACCTCACCCCTACAAGTCTGGTAATTCCCTCTGTGTTAACCTTTTCCACGTGCTTTCCCTCCACCACTCATCCATGCTATCAATCCTCTCCCACAGTGTCTCCTCATCTACACCATAGATTTCGTACTTTCCTCCATCCATTGTGCGACCGTCACGCTTGGCTACTTCTATCGCAGCTTTATTCTTTCCCCTATTCTCGCAAAAGCAAGTCAGTCATAGCAGAGTGACGCGAGTAACCGCTTACTCTAGCAACTCTAGCAACTCTTGCCGATCAGGGAAGAATAGACGTGATTCGAGGACAGCTAGGATTGCAAGTGCTGCACGAAACAAGAAAGAGTCGCCTTCTAGCAACAGTACATCCCACAACCGCGCACATGCCTCGAACGGTAAGTGGTCCAGGAATAGCGGGATCAGCCAATCAGGCAAGTAGGCTGCTGGTGAGATTTGGTGCTGCTTGAAATTAAAGTATACTGTTTACTCGTTATATGGGTTGCTGTGAATTTAACTGGCCTGCTTACTCTTAGGCATTCCGTCAGCAAGAAGGGTGTCAAATATACTGCAGTGCTGTCAGATTTTGGGCTGTCTTAACAAACGTTGACTTACCGATAATAAGCTTCGACCTATAAGCTGTTTTTAGTTAGAAATTTCATTTCATTGACATCTTCAAACTGACATCATCTTTAGTGCCTATACCGCCATAGAAAGATCGCATGCAATGGCGCTCCAGAAGATTTCTCATGACAACAAAGGCTTGTTGAGCGGGCATGTTTATCAGAAGCATGGCGGCAATCTTAGCGGCGCCATTGGCATATCCGAGACCCTCATCTGCCCGAGATACGACCCAAGCGCAAAGCATATCCTTGAGATCTTGATATAACGGCCCAGTGCTCGGATGGAATATGTGCAGCGCAGGTAGTGTGGTTGTGATATCTTGTTCTATCAGTGTAAGCGTTTCTGCTGGAAAAATTCCGGACGAGAGGGCACGCTTTGCTCTCGAGAGGCACGCACGATAATTATCTGTTTGTAAGATGAAAAGCACGTTAGGAAGTAAACGGTTATATTCCATCGAGCGAGAATATTCGACCTTTGCTGAGAGCAAGAGCATTGCCAATAGCACGCTCCCACATACTAGCTCGTAGTTTAGTGGGTATCCCGTTCCACCATAGTCGTCTGAGAGCAGGATTTCTATTGACTACGCGCCAGTCTGGTAAGATTTCTTTTTCCCAAATGTGAATGGACTCTTCGATTTTCAATTCTCGAGCGAGCCTTCGTTCTTGTAATGCTTTTCTCCGTTTTTCTTCTATCTGCCTGAGTTAATAGATCGTCAATTATGAATAAACTTTGCCATTTACTCGCCTGCTGCGCGACTAAGTTTCATCATAGTTTCCCAGTCTGCCATGTGCTTCTTATCTTCCTGGCGATTTTTTGGAGGAAGAAAAGGCGGTCTCGTTTTACTCACCACTTTTTGGAAGACACTAGGTCCAGCCGAGCGAGATGGTTTGTGGTTCATAGTATTGCGGGGCAACTCTTTGGGTAAAGGTGAAGACGTAGACGCGGATAGTAAGGGGGGCTCGGCTGGTGTTGGATCAACAGCAGGGGGAGTCGTTGATGCAGATGGCGTGCGGGCACGATGTAATGCTAAGTTCGATTCATCATGGTTATAACCAGGAGCTTCGCTTTCGATATTTGACACTATACGACTCGAAGGCGGTTTGGAGACGTCTATGTGGACAGCTGGAAATGAAGTGCCATCTTCCTCAGGGATATTCTCAAGCTGATCCTCCGGCAATATCTCAGCGGATACTCGAGGGTCTTCGGATAAAGATATTTGAGAGAAGTCCGGGGGAGAGTCGAATTCTGGTGGTGTGCTGGGAGATGGCGATCTGGGATGAGATTCTGGTAAACCGCCATCGAGATTGAATGTGGATACAGATGTGTCGTGTTCTGTCGAGACTTCTTCTTCTGTATTTTCCTCCTCCTCGCGGTTCTCCGAGTCCTCGGGTGCCCAACTGTAATTCTCTGCTAGGTGCTTTCGTATCGCTGCGGAATTGAATTCCAGGACTTCGTCTCCATCCTCGCCGTCCGAGAATGCATCGTCAAAGTTGAATCGGTGATCCAAACCTTTACCTGGCTGTCTTATAACAGTGTCGTGAACCGACATCGCTGGCACAATAGTTTCAGCTATGCGTTCAGTTTCAATATGTTCGTGGTCAAGGCATACCGTATAGCTTCGGGTAACCTTCTCGTTCTGAATATGGATTATTGGTTATCTTGATTTGTCAGCAACTAAGATGGTTGATCTTGTTCACTTTGACGCGACGCGACTAAGTACGCGATACTAGTTTGCAGGTAAGTCTGAATGCCAGGACTAATTCATCGACTTTCAGTAATTTTATGCTTAAATGTATAGTAACATCCTAGCTTACAGACCCTGGATATACCATGATTGCAGAAATCCTGTTGGTCCTTGCGGGTCATTCATCTTCTCTATTTCCGACTGATCATACCATTCTCCCCGCCTTCCGACCCCTCCTCCACCCAGGCGAAGCAGAATGTCTGGAATCGCTTAGTCGGATTGCATGGCGTTATCGAAAAGTCAAGGCAATCTGTGCTACTCTGTCCCAGTCACGCTCTCGTTATGTCTGCGCTCTATGCGCAGCTTTGAATCGGATTTTGAAGGACGAATACGAGAATCTTGTCATTGAAACAGAAGCAAAAATCTTGTGTCGGGATCCAGAACTCGTTGGTCGTGAAACCTTTGTTCCCTTGTCTGCCATTCGAGCAGTGTTTTCCGAATGGGACTCACCACTGGCAGCGCTGGAGTCATTGATGAATCAACTCGAATCACAAGAGCGCTGGCAACCCGGCCCGTTGATTGATATGCTGCTAGCACGCTCACGTACAGGAGTACACCGGATATCAGACATAATATCTCGCCTTTCAACAGCCGTCCAGCGAGTGTGGCGAAGTCAGCTCATTGCGTTCCTGGTGCATGGATCGCTGTCTTCGTTCGAACCTTTAGCTTCCGAGGACTACACATTGCTTGATGGCTCTACTCCATCCTGTGTCTCTCCCCAGACGAAGGAGTCGATCGCTTACGTTGGTCGTGCACTCGCCACCGTCAAGGCCAAAAAATGGCAGAAACAATTTCCTCGAGAGCAAACTTTTGAGCATGCAACCCTATTGGAAACTGTTCTTCCGGAAGACCCATACGAGTTTGACTCTGTAATATCTCAGATAAGAACAAATGTCAGTGACTGGCTCTGGCTGAATGTATTAACGCGCAAGGATGTTGATGATGCTGTCATGTCACTGTGAGTCATTTGAGCCCTGTGTGCGGTAAGGCCTATTAATCTATATATCCTCAGAGCCAATTATTTTCTTTTGCGTAACGGAGAATTTAGTCTGGCATTAATTCGAGAGATTGAACGATTGAAAACATCGCGTCTAACCACTCGTTCTGGTGCACCTTCCGTGATACGTGAACAAGATCTTAACCTAGCACTTCTTAGAGCATCGCTAGGAACGTCGGCGCAACACGATAGTTCGCTTTTGAACCTTCGATTTCAGCTACCATCTGGACCTTCAAGACCCCTCCTTCCCTCACTAAACAATACCAATTTGAGAGCGCTGTCGTCTTCCTTGGCAAGTAACCCACCTGAGGCCACTTCTTTCGACGATCTTCTCTTGGGCACCTCGTTAGTTCTTTCGTACGGTGTCTCCTGGCCTCTTGATCTCTTCCTCCACCCCTCTGACCTCCAAATTTACGCTGCGCTTTTTAACTACCTGTCTTCGTTACGAAAAACGCATACAGGCTTGCATACATGCTGGACTTCTTTGTCGAATTCTCAGCGTGCTCGACGTAGGTGGACTGGTCTGGGTGAAGGCGGGACGGCAGAAGATCTAGAGGTGCGGAAAGAACTTTTGCGCTGTGGTTGGGGGGTTGTCAGGGACATGGGATGGTTCCTTGATAGCCTATTGGGTTATGTGATGGTCGATGTGGTAGATGTCGAATTCCGGAGATTGAAGGCCCTCTTAAACAATTCAGGGAGACAAAGATCTGAAAGCCTCGGCAAGAGCAAATCACATCCGCAGATGCCCAGTATTGCTGCTGATGGTTCTTCATCCCTGGATTTCACAACGCTTAGAAACATTCACAGCACATACCTTGAACGACTGGTTACAGGGTGTCTCCTCTCCAATCCTGCTTTAACTGCAAATATCCGGGCCATCTTTGAAGTTTGCGAACGTTTCGCTGCTCAGGTAGAGAGGTGGGGTGGCGACGTACTCCCTGCGCTCTTATTTGAAGGTAGTTTAGCCGCTGGAGGCGAGGATGGAGTTGGTGCTATGGTGAAAGAGCGTCGCGGAATCGTCGCAGAAATCAACGAGGCAAGCCCATCATCTTTTATTCAAGTTTTCCTTCAGTCTTGACACAAGGGTCTGCAGGCATTGCACATACTGTTTGACAATTTCTATGAGCAGCTCTCCCTTTCAACCTCTCGGCAGCCATTTACTGCTACAGGCGATGCTTCGAAAAGTATTCTCATGAACAGTACCTTCGCTAATGCGTCAACATTCCAGCGAACATCCATTCGGCAACGGGCAGCGAAGGGATATGAAGGAGATGGAGAAGTCCGGCGCCATGTGGAACGTCTTTTGCTGCGCCTGGACTTCAATGGCGCATTCTCAAAACCTCGAACATACCATCATCGTGGTGGCGACGATATCTTGACGGAAGCAGATCTTCTTTGACATGTTGCAGAATGCTACATTCTCTTGCATCCGTATTGATATCTGACATGTCAGGAATGCTGCTATGTGTTCGACCCTGCACTCTCTTCCTGCCCCATATTCAGAAGTTCTTCCATATCCATCAAACTCATATCCGCCCCTGACTGCCCTTCAAAATTGAGACCAGAGAGGTTGGAGAGATCTAAATTAGAAAAATCGAACCCTGAAATACTACTTGCACCAGGATCCAGTTGCGAAGAAGCCGCGAAACTCGCAAGGAGTGTGCCTGGTGATGGTGCGATGTTAGCCATGGACGTGCTATTGCTTTCACTGGCATCTGTGTGCATATGTCCGGCTGATTCGGCGCCATGAGATTCATCGTTGAGGGATGCAAATATGCTATTGCCAACCCCATCACTACCTTCCATTGTCAGAGCGCCCAAAATGTCCATATCAACTGGTTCTTGCTTGACGCGATTGGGATCTCCGCCAGATTCGTTTTCAGGAGGAGAAAACAAACTGTCCACTACATTTTGGGGATCGTTCGAACCCGTCTCTGATGGGTCCCCAAAGAGATCAGTGTTCATATTTGATATTTCCATGTCAATACCATCCAAGTCAAGTTCAATAGGTTTGTCGGCAGAGCTGCCTAGTCCGATGTCCATGGCCGATGTCAAGTCGATCGGAGAATTCGACGGAACGGTAAGATCGATATCGACAGGCTGAGTTGACGACCCAGCCGTGGCTGACGCGAATGCTGCCATAAGTTCCATTTCAGCATTCGCTGATGGTCGTGCAGACTTGGGTGCCAATGAAACGGGAGAAGGAACGAGTCCTTTGGAAAAAAGAGCCGCTTCTTCCGCAGTCATACGAAGGGAGGATGACGAGAGATCGAGTTTCAGGGGAAACGGTGGACGGTGTAAAGATGATAGAGATATTGCGGATTGACGGCGACCAGCCGTCGACGCCGGAGGAGAAACTTGCGCTGCATTGGTATTAGATATATCTGTGTTGGCAAATGTGCTTTCAGTAGCAGGTGACAGGGGTATCTGAGTGGATGTCGGTGACTTGGACAAGGACTTTGAAGGTGCTCGCGTCGCTAGAGCTGCTATTTCTACTTCTCTGATACGACGTTGTTCACGAGCTAGATCCCGCTGTAGAACGGATATTGCTCGGAGCTACAATAACAAGCCGTGAGGTTTGCAAGTCATCGAAAGGTCATGACGCACCACTTGAAATTCAACAGCATCACACAACTGGTCGTATTTTTCGACTTCACGGCCAAGCGCAGCTGTCAGAGAACGCGGAGGGTAAGGAGTATATTTATGAAGGCCACTACACGTTTTCCGATCAGGCTTTATATACCAATATAGTTTGAGATCAAGCGTACAGTCTGCGTGAATCCGCGTGAAAGCCATAGATCTGACCAGTCTTGATGACAGTATTCTATGAGACTATTGAGGATCATTGTGTAGATGTTGTTATTAACAGAATGACGCGCACTTTCAGACAGAGTGCTAGAGCGTTCATTTCAGGCTCCAATATTGCTGGAGGCCGGGATGGATTTGGCGGCGGCGGCATAGATTCTGTAGAAGACATTTGCAAAGGATCCTTTGCAGTTTCAAGTCCAGAAGTTGATGGTTTTTGAGCTTTGGATTTAGGCGGCATGGGAAAACAACAAGTCCTTTTTCTTCAAGGTTGGTGAAACAAGAAAGGTATGTATTCAGCCACCGTGAAATGGACCAACCTCATACTTACAAGGCGAATTCATACTAATTACATTGCGAGGCAGTTCTAGTTCAATTCTTGGCTATCGCGAGACAGGTTGATTAACCTGCTACGGACACAGAGACATGTCCCTCAGTGCCAACCCTGCCATGGCTACACCGAATTCCACTGATTTCCCGTCGGTCATTCACAATGAAGAGGTGAGCATAATCAATCTCATGTTTAACACAGCTCATGGCATAACATGATAATATTCCATTAGAATTGCTTCCAACGTCGTCTTCGCCATATTTCTTCCATTCAAATTCGCAATTTGACTCCCTTTCCAGTCCGTGATGCATTTGCTTCCGCTCTTTCTCAACCTGCAACCCACTCTCAATTCACGGCACTGGGAAATTTATCTGACGATCTTGATCTGTCCTTCTCTCGCAAGCGCTCCAGGAGAATATCCTCGAATTCCATTAATACGCTGAGAAATGCGCGTCCGGATGAGATAACGGTCCAAGATACGAAAGGAGGGACAGAGGGTAGGGGCCGTCGGAGAACTCAGTCGAAAATCAGCATCATTGGAACAGGTATCATGGGGCCGGAACCTAGCAGTGTAACGACTGGATCTTTACCAACCAATACTGCATCTCCAACCATTCGGCCGACGAATAGAGTTCGAACCAGTTCTATGATGTCGTCTTTGAGTGTGTCCGGCACCAATACGTCCGTTGCTGCCTCAAGTATCACAATGCCATTCACCTCGTCGATTGTCGGCACCTCTAGCTTGCTCCTCGATCATACACAAAAGAATCTCGAGACGGTTATTAGTTCGCGTTTGGTCCCAACATTCATTACAATCACTGTACCAGAATCCCCAGTACAGCAGCGTACATCACAATCACCTTCAGTTACACGTGGAGTCCGCGCTGAAGGCATAGTTCGCGCTCGTTCCGCTACTGCTGCAGAAACCGGCTCTTTGCGAGACAAGTCTGTCAAGTCCTCGAGTTCGCAGCAAGCTTCTAGAGGACGACCTTCATCCACAACATCATATGGTAACCATATTCGTAAAGAATCTCCTGCCTCTGATCGCGCCACAGCTCCTCTCAAGAGAGCCACTACCCATATTAAAGCAGCCTCCGTCTCTCTCTCCCACTCTCCTGCCAAGTCACATAACTTGTCATCTTCTCCTTCATCCAATCCTGGAGCGGATCGTTCTTCGCTTTTACCATCCGCATCTTCTCCACCGAATACCAGTCATTCACGAACGATATCAGTACCGAATTACCTCTCTCCAATCCATCGACCATCAACCAATCCTTCTTTCGTTATCGACGCTCGCTCAAAATTCGAATTTTCCGAATGGACAGACTTGAGTTCAGATCGAATCAAAATAGAACTATGGGCGAAACTTGGCCGTAATGTTGGAACGAATGCAAACCCAATTTCGAATGGTAAAGGAAAAGAGAAGGCGCAGCCCAACGATCCAAATTCACAGACAACCGCTGACGATAGCTGGAAAGTACTGAAGGAGTGGGATGTCCGTCTATCAGAACTGATTTCTGTGACTGACGAAGTGAGTATTTTGCCATGAGAGCGATCTATATGCCTGAAAAATTTATCAGCTGGAATCTCATCCATCTCACCTTCCATCGAATACGTTATTCGTGTCTTTTGCGCCATTTGGCCAGACATTTTACTTACCATCCGCCCGGACTCCCGCTTCTCGTTCACCCTCTCCTACCGGCTACAACTCAGATCCAGAAACTCAAGCGCGAAATCTTCGGACACCAAACCCTTCTCAGAATGATGAATCCTCTAGACTCGTCTCTGAATTGGATTCGCGGTCGAGCACACGCCATCACAGATCTCGGAAGGTGGATGTGAAGACAGGAAGCTGTCAAGATCTCTTACAGTGAGTCCCGACTTTCCATGTGACTGTTAGGCCCAACGCGATGCATTGCAGATTGGTGACTGTACAATCATGTATATTGGACAACAAAGAATCACTTGCTACCATTGTGAGAGAGATGGATAGTTCATTAATAGGAGATAATGTCGCTATCTTGGTTCGTCAATTCAATTTTTGATATTCCACTCTTGTATGATTGTTATATCAAGCTTATTGACTTCAAAGAAACGGGAGGCTTCCGAGCGTCAGGCGCGCATTCAAGATCGAATTGATGAACATACAGCCACGCTGGAGCAGTGTGGGCGTTGTGAGTGGACGCATCCATCTTGTTCATATATATTCCCGAATTCCCTTTTTTGACCCTTTTTCACAGTACGAAACGATATCGCTGCACGCCAAAAGCAAATAGCTCAAAGGAAGGATTACCTTGCTCAAGCAAAGGAAGTTCATGCCCAAGAAATAGGCAAGCTATTGGCTGAAGCGGAAGTCATAATCGATAAAAGGTCAGTACATTCATGTGAACGCCATTCCACAGTGTCTCATCATCAGCCCGCAGGAATTCTTTATCGAGCCTCCATGATCGTCTTCCTCCGATCAGAACAGCACTCATCTCTACCCTATCCACTATTTTCCCAATCGACCTCCTTTCTCCCTCCGAGCTGCTCTTCACAATCCTTTCTGTCCCTCTGCCTATTCCATTTCACCCCTCTGAACCCGCACCCCCGCTGTCCCTCCACTCTCACAAAGAAGTCACAGAGGAGTCAGTGGCCACTGCGCTAGGTTACGCCGCTCAAGTCGTGCAGTTGCTTGCTATTTACATGGGCAAACGGCTGGTGTATCCTATTACATGTGTTGGTAGTAGAAGCCTCATCAGGGATAATATCTCAGCCATGGTTGGACCAAGAATGTCTGTTTTCTGTTGTATTGGGATGCTGTGTGCTGAACATTAGACAGGTTTCCGCTGTTTTCTAAAGGCGTAGACACGTATCGATTTGAGTATGGAGTTTTCCTACTCAATAAAGATATAGAGATGGTAACCATTACTATGATGATGTGACCTTCGTGTGACTGACGAATGTGTATATCAGCTTATGGGTGATCGAGATCTAAGGGCTCTCGATATGCGACATACACTCCCCAATCTTAAAAATCTATTGCTCACATTAACCGATGGAGAATCCGTCAATATTCCGTACGTGCAAACCCGTTATGTTGTATCAAGGGTCTAACACTTTACTCAGTATTGTGCGACCTTTCGACTCACCTGCATCATCAGCTGGGCTTGCCACACCACCCAGATTATCATCACCTCCGCCCATTCTAAGACTTACCCCCGACTCGCCAAAGGGCCAATCCAATATAGATCTTCCCGTAGACGATAACTCGCCACCTAACAGCGGGTCCACCACTCCTGTAGCCTCGAACGCCGAAGCAAGCAGTGGCTTCTCCAAGTATTCTAAACTTTCAATCGGCTTTCCACCTCTTCCAGGGTTTTTTAGGTCACGATCAGTCACCTCACGTTCTGAGAAACCAGTAGCCGCACACAACGACGAGGCAGACGAGAGCAGCAACACCCCAGCATCTCTCGCTGCCGGAGATGCGATTATGGATGTCTCGCGCAGATTAGGGGAAGAGGACGAAGACCGTCGCACCATTCGTGGAGTGACAGTTGATTGCGATGACAACGCGAAAGTGGAAGGGAAGCATGTTGCTAATGGGCATTGTGGACCTCAGTCTACAGGAGAGAAATCGGTAGACGGTTCGACCGCACCGCCAGCTACACCTTCCGCGGTTGGGCATGGCTAACACGTGTTGAAAACACCCGATTTACCTGGCGTTATGAGCTTATACCTCGGTCTACTACTGTGCCTCATGCGTCCCGATTGTCCCGGAGGTGTAATTGACAGAAATGTTGACCTCAGGCGGCATGCTGCCGCTCGATGAAGTATATATGTTCTTACTAAGTAGAGGGGCAAGTTCTTTTTAGCCTGCACCCGCGCGCCCTTTTCTGTCAAACGAGTTCTCTTGAAACGCAAACAGAATCGCCCAAATGGACCCAACAAATAAGATTGAGATCTGCTAAGTTATAGAAGGTTTGAAACGATCATATCTCAAAATTTAAGCGGTTAACTAACTTCGATTTCGCGCGCCAATGGATCCGTAAACCGGAATCATTCTTGCCGTTATAACTTATATGTTAGAGATATCTTAGATAATACAGAGGCTCAACCATACTAGATACTTGGATGCTGGCAACATCCACGTTGTGGAAACAGTGAAGCCTTGTAATTCAAACAAGTTTTTACTAAAGTTTCATGATCATGTTAGCTGGATCATGCTATTTCGAGGAAGCATGTCAGAATCAATTATCGCATTACGATAAGTGACTAGCTTTGTGTTGGCAACTTGGTAAGGGATTCAAGGTTCCTTCGTTGCGGTCCAGCCTTATTGGCAAAAACGGCGGTAAGCGGATACATTAGTCAACAGATACCCTGCTAAAACCTGAAAGAACGTTCAATGGTGTCCTTACCGACCGGGAAACCAACATACAAAGGCGGGATTGGCAGGGATTGACCCGTTGACATTGTGAAGAGTGAAAGTAAAGGAATATTTATTATAACAAAATGTAACAGTCGGCCTTTACGCAAAAGACATCAATAAGTCGGACTTTTAAAAAAGAGGGTAACTCCGGTCTTTTTTCCTCCTCCCCACGCGCTACCGAAGTGCCTTAAATTCGCTGTTCATAACTACAGGACATCATTGCTCTTCCTCACATTTCGCAGTGAAAAAATTGGAGACATAAAAAAGGTAGACATCCTGCTCGTGAAGCTCAATCGCGTCCACGTATCTGAGCTGTTTTTCACGCAGCCCATTCAGCCGCATTGTATCACCAGTCCATTATAGAAGGGCTTAAAATTGGCTTGCAGGTAAGTGTTACAAGCGCGTACAATTTGCATATACTTACTTGAGTGTCCACCTGCAACCAGGAATACTCTTGTTCAACTAGGCTTACCGTTTGCTAATCTCGCTTTCGTCCGTTTCATCTGTTTCCTACCCTTTCTCCGCTCCGAAGAAAAGTTGTCACCATTTTTTACATCGTACCATGAATACCATCCAACACCATAATTCCTCCGATAATCGTTCTTCAGACGGAAGAAAGCAGAGTCCTCCTGCTTTCCTTGACCTTGCAGACTCGGTGAGCACGCCCGGACATACTTGCAATTTGAAAATACCACTTATCTACTAATTTGCCACACAGGCTGCGAGGTTGGGTACTAACATGCCGGATATATCAGCCGTGAGTGAACATGATAAGAGGCGTATGGACTTTCAGCGACTGACCTTTTCTGAAGCGCGTCGAACTCAAGCGTTTAGAACACGAACGTCAACGGCTTTTGCAGCGGAAGATGTTCGAGGATCAAATGCGCGCCCTTGAACATCAGCAACAGCAAGAGTTGCTGAGTATTCCCTACGATCCTAACAATGCGGCTCAGCATTTGGCTGTCTCGGCTCCCACTACGCCTCCACGAGTGAACGCCATCTTGAACGGTGACAGTCTTGTAAGATCTGCCTTGTCCCACTCCTCGGTGGATGCGGAAATTCTTTCAAAAGCTGTCGGCTCTGCTGTCGCTGACAAGAGAAAATCCGTGACGTATGCTCCTTCGGTCGACCGGTCACCCGAGCTGCTTCCCAACCACGGAATGAATGGCCATCGTGGTCGTGCTGCGGGCGCAAAGAGCATGCCCGCGAGTCGTCGTACATCTGCTAGCAGCCACGACGAAGAACTTGCTAGCCATCTACATGGTCTCTCCTTGGCTGGAGAGCGGGGCACAAGAGGATCTCCCAGTCCTGGGGCAATGGGGCATTCAATGTCTCGATCGAGGTATACCGAAGACGATCGGAACCGCGTCGGGCAACCCTACAACGTCGGAATGATGCTTGACGAGCAGCTTGATCAAGAGATGCACAGTATGTTTCGCCATTTTACGTGTGTCAGAATCTGACTTATTGGAATTAAGATGCGATGAGAAACCTGCCAACATCGGATGATGACAAGTACAATACATCTTATAATAAGGTAACCTTGTTTAATTTTCGTTATTAGTTTCCTCATGGCTAATTTTTTCATCGAAGGTGTCTACGTCTTCTGCTGCTTTGGATCTGGCGCATCTTTCTCAAACCTCACCACGCAATTCTTTCTCGGGACGCGGCGAAAAACCATCGGAATGGCCTCAGTTTTCTGGAAACCCTCGTGGCCCAGAGGGTCTCAACGCTCGAACCGACAGACGCACTGTTACTAACCCAACGTTGACTCTCACGTCATCTCCTGTTGATTTGTCTAGCAAGTTAGCTGGCAACTCCACTCCTCATGGAGCTCAGCATTCACAGATGTCGCTCTCGTCCACTTCACAAGCCCCGTCATCTCGTAGAGGATCCCCTTCGGGTATCATGGATGGTTTGTCGACTACCACGCGTTCTGTTCCCGCGACACCATTGTCTATCAACAACACTGCAGGGACACATTTACTGCAGACTCCAGGCACCCCGCTTACACCCGAGACACATAATTTGAGTGGCCGGTTGTCATCTCAGGGCCATCAGCTTACCGATGACGGTAAGGGTGAGATTCAGCCATCACTCTCACGTTTATCCTCTGGACAATACGATGACGCGTCTTTATCCTTTGAGGTACTGTGTTGTTCCATCGAGGTAATTATCCGTCCAAATGATCCTAATTATCTGGCTTTAGCCCTATGGCGTTGATTCTGTGTATGGGATTGGCGGCTCTTTGGAAAATGCAGCGTACAACTCTTACGGCTTTGACACTGGCGCTCGTAGCAGTCCCGCTGCCAATGGTACGAGCGGTTCGACTGCGCTCTATCATCACAATGGGTCTCGATATGGTCTTGCAATGGCGCGTGGTAATGGTACAGACAGCAAGATGAATGGTCTTCATGGGCCCAAGCACAAACGTGGCGATATGGATCGTGAGTGTGAGTTCCCCTCCAGGGTATATTCATCCAATCTAAATGTCATATAGTTAATCGCTTCGCTGGAACAAGATTGGAAGACCTCCAAGGAGAAATTCCTGCACTGTGCAAGGATCAGCATGGATGCCGCTATCTCCAGAAGAAGCTTGAAGAAGGCGTTCCAGAACATCGGGATATGATCTTCCGCGAAACGTTTGGTCATTTTGCGGATTTAATGACCGGTAAGTTAATCTCATCCACCGGTCTCTCAGTCTAAGACTCAGCGTTGCAGATCCTTTTGGAAATTACCTCTGCCAAAAGCTACTCGAGTTTTCCACAGATGAGCAGCGCAATGTCATCTGCGAATCCGTGGCTCAGGACCTTGTCAATATCTCACTCAATATGCATGGCACACGCGCTGTTCAAAAGATGATAGATTTCTTGTCTACCCGCCGCCAGGCAAGTCTAGTCTCATTTATATTTCTTCTTCCACACTTACGGGGAGAATGAATCCAGACTGATCTTAGATACAACACTCAGATCCACTCTATCATTGTTGCGCTCAGCCTCCATGTTGTAGTGCTTATCAAGGATTTAAACGGCAACCACGTTATCCAGAAATGTCTCAACAAGCTTGCACCCGAAGATAATCAGGTAAGCATATCCAAGGTAACGTGATATACATGTTCACTGAGTGGGATCAATAGTTTATCTACAACGCTGTCGCCGCCAACTGTGTGGAGGTTGCCACGCACCGTCATGGGTGTTGTGTATTACAACGTTGCATTGATCATGCTTCCGATCACCAACGCGTGCAACTCGTTAATGAGATCACCTACAACGCTCTGACCCTCGTTCAAGATCCCTATGGCAACTATGTCAGTGATTATTTCTTCAATTTTGTTAATAATAAAAAATCTCATTCTTGCAAATAGGTCGTGCAATATATATTAGATTTGAATGATAATCGCTTTAGCGATGGCGTCATTCGTCAATTCGCCGGAAATGTATGCGCTCTTTCTGTTCAGAAATTTAGCTCCAATGTTATCGAAAAAGTGAGTCTGCAATTCACCCATGCCTTTCCTTCCAACTTATAGTGTTCGCAGTGTATCCGTGTTGCCGAACATAGCACACGTAAAATGCTTATTGAGGAGCTGCTCAATCGTACTCGCTTGGAAAAACTACTTCGCGATTCATATGGCAACTATTGCGTTCAAGTAAGTTGTTAAACTTGGTGGATGTTTGTTGGATTTTTTACCGGGGTTTAGACTGCGTTGGATTACGCCGAGCCTGCTCAACGCGCTCTCCTAGTTGAAGGCATTCGTCCTGTTCTTCCTTTGATCCGCAATACACCCTATGGCAAGCGCATCCAAAACAAACTTCAACGCGAACAAATGGATGGTTTTGGAGGTTATCAAGGCGCCCAAGCAATGGCCAACATGACTGGCCTCGGTAACCAGGGCATGGTTGGTCACAGCCACGGTCATCACTCTCCTGGTCGGCATATACCCCAAGGGATGCACGCGAACAACGCTATGGCTGACATATATGCTGCTCAAGGCGGCATTTATGGCATGCAAGGCCAAGGTTCTTACGGTCACTCTCACATGGCTCCGCAACTGCATCATGCCCGCTCGATCGACGGATACGTTCTACAAGGCAACTCTCCCCACAACACCAGCCTGACACCTCCTCATGCCCATGGCGGCGCCTACTCCGGTGTGTCTGCATATGCCAACGTGAGCCCCTTCGGAAACGTTGGCATGGCTGCGGCGTTGAATGATCCCTATCAGAGCTATGGCTACGGGATGTGATTCCCTTCGCACCATTGCTGAGCTGATATTCGCGTTCGATTGTTCCGTCATCTTCGCTCTTTAATGCTCTATTCTATGTATATTCTATGCCATTGAGCTCGACGACCGATACCTCTCCATGCATCGACTACTGTCCTCATCGTCCTGGAGATTTTACTGCATCGGGCTTCGACCGACCTCTATCATACCACCGCGCATTTGTACTTCGCACACCGGCATATTCACCCATTGCTATTTCTTTTGCTTTCTGAACATTCTTCTATCTGCCACACTTGTATAGCCCTAATTTTTCATCATCTAAAGCAATGTCTGTTTAATTGGCTAAACCGTCGCAGCACTACTTTCTGTACTTATTGTTCAAACAGTTCAATCCATGACGTCGTTGCTCAAATGTGTGCATCGTGGGGGGATTCGGAATATCTATCAATTTCAAAGAAACGCTGCACACCTTTCAAAAATGTTTGCTGACGCCGAGAGACGGCTTATTTTATTGAGTTTCGCAATCTTGCCCCATACTCTAGCATAGACATACAAAACATAGGTGGATGGTAGAGAAAGCGTGTTGAAATAGTAGTAGAAACAATGCGATAATATCAAGAGCTTCACCGGTTCTAAAGTGAAATAAGAAATACGCACACTTGCAGTAAACGAAAGAACACACCTTGGTGAATCCGATAGCAGCCGACTTTTCACGGAAACATTGACGGCAAAGGTCAAGGCCGTATTTGCGAATCAAACCAGCCTGATGTGCGCAAAGGCGGCTGATATCATTGCTCCAATCAGACCTGCTTGCAAGACATTGTGAGAGCTAGTATTACAACTCACCACTGACGGCTTCCTTTTCCATACTTTCTAGGACGAGAGAACCAAACGGCGTCGTGGGTCATTGTAGCTTTTCTAGATACTGACAGGGCTGAAGTCAAATCCGATCAATACTGTGGTGAGGTGTATGTTACCTTGCCGGGGATGTTGCTTGCAATGGGGACGCTATTCCACAAATTCACCCAGTCATTCCCGCATACCAGATAACTATACAGTGGCTGAAATAAGGTTTCCACGCCCAATCTCGGCATCTACCGGATTGAATTGTTGTTTTATCACTGATATTTATCACTGGCAGTAACACAAGGATTCTTATCCAGCTCGAGTTCATCAATATTCTTTTCTGCTGTTGGTGTAGGGTGTAACGAACGAATCAAAATCGCCTCTCCTGCTGGCACGACCATCAAACCTCGCCGTCAACCCGCAAAGCCCTGAGAGACGAACCATGTGGAAACACCCATCGGTCGAACGCATGTCTTCCGACCTGATTTGATGCAGTTGCGAAACCCCCTCATTATTTTACGAATTGTGGATGGCACCGAGAGCATTGCACACGCATGGACATACGCGATACATTGATTTACTGTTGAGCATCTGATATCCTATTGAATGACGTTCATAAGTTCTTTCCCTTATCGACCTCTAGTGTATGTATATGAACTCTAGCCATCCCTTCTGAATATATGCCACGTCCAACAGTCTGCACTCCATAAATGTATCAATCTCGTCTGTTTGAATTTACGTTTCTTCAGAGCATTTTTCTTTTGGAATTTACTTTGAGATCTTGTTATAGGTGTCGCTCCGAATATTTACATCGTGGCCGCGCTCACATATGACACCGACAAGCTCTAGAAGGTAATTGCGGACAACAGCATGTTTTCCGCTGGGACGCGTTACGATTGTGTCCCTCGCAGGACGTGATTCCCCATGCGAGGAGGATAATCACTCGAACCAATAAAACTTGCGTCGTTAGTTTTTTCCACAACCAAGTTGCTGGCTTCATACTCCACACCGCTGGATCTGTGCATGTGTTGCAGTCTCTGTCATAAAAAATAAATAAACACTCCGACTGCCGAGGTTGATAATTGATACGGATACGGGTGTCAACGTCGGCCAACATAGCAGCAAAATACTGATGAAAAGTTAAATAAAATCAACTAGCCCACCGCGAGGGTCGAACTCGCAGCCTTCAGATCACCTGACAACCCGCCTTTGTAAGAGTCTGACGCTCTATCCGATTGAGCTAGGCGGGCGATATTTGAGCGCCCGTGGTGACAGACGTTAGCGCTGGTGTTCCTTAAAGTTTGCGCTATTTAGAGGTGGTTGGACATTTGGCGCCGGTTGCTTCTCACCAATTCACATTTTGCCCGCATCCCCATTGCCTTAAATAAAAAAAACCATTTGCGATTGAATCGTGCCCACACTCCCTCTACCTCCCGTTCTATTCCTTATCTTTTGTGTCCAGCCATGTTCAGGGCTTTAAGCCTCACCGCAGGCCTCGTAGTGGCGAGCGTTCTGCTTTCTGGTGCAGACGCCATCTCCAAGGTCACTCGCTCTGGGAGATACCTTTACACTGCAGACGGCAACAGGTTCTATATTAAGGGTGTCGCGTATCAAGAACAAGGTGAGTCAATTAATTAGGTTTCGTTCCAACCAGATTGCAGACTTATCATCCATTAGGTGCGGTTGTTGCGGATCCAAACAATCCATTCCTTGAACCGTCGACCTTCATCGATCCTCTGGCTAACGGAACCGCGTGCCAACGTGATCTGCCGTATCTTCAACAGCTTGGCGTTAACGCTATCCGGGCTTATAGCGTGAACTCTTCTTTGAATCATGATGCTTGCATGCAATTGTTTAGCAATGCTGGCATATATACAATGTAGGCCCGCCTTTCCTCCGAATTGCTCAGACACTAAACTCGCTTTCAGCATCGATCTATCTCTACCCGTGAATGGCTCTCTTGATCGTGACGCTCCGTCGTGGACCACGAACCTTCTCGATTTGTATCTCGAAACCATTGATGCATTCGCAAAGTACGACAATGTATTGGCCTACAACGTCGGAAATGAAGTCGTCATTGCTCCTAATGGTACGTATGCCGCTGCCTATGTTAAGGCTGCCGCTCGTGATGTTAAAGCCTATCTGTGAGCATCTCCCTAAATACCCCGCGGGCGCTCTCATAGGTTATACTTTATTCCTATCTTCACAGTAATTCTAAATCATCCTCTGCCCTGGTTGGTTATGCGTCTATCGACGGCGATGCGACTTGGCTTGATCCCCTTGCAAACTATCTATCGTGCGATCCATCTGGCACTAATTCGGGCGCTTCTGCTATCGATCTCTATGGTTTGAACAACTAGTAAGTAATGCTACTACGAGGTATCACAACTCCCATTGAGCATTTTTTAGTCAGTGGTGTGGTGATTCCACTTTCCAGGCATCGTATGCCGATGTCGAAGGACAGTTTGCAGGCTATAACGTCGCAGCTTACTTTAGCGAGTTCGGATGCATTACATCCCCTCCTCGATTATTCACCGAGGTCGGTGCTCTTTTGAGTTCCCAGATGTCGCCTGTTTGGTCTGGAGGTGTCGCTTTCTCCTATTTCCCAGCGGCAAGCGCTCAAGGCCAATTTGGGATGGTCACCATCTCACCCGATGGTAGCACCGTGACTGTTAGCAGTGATTTTACCAACTTGAAGACTCAATATGGCCAAGCTTCGCCACCGAATACGCCCGCTCAGAGTTCTGCTGGCTCGGCAACGTATCCTGCATGCCCTCAACAGAACTCGACTTTCATTGCTTCTACAACACTCCCGCCAACACCCAATCTAGCTGCATGTACCTGCTTGGAGAACAACCTCAGCTGTCAATTCACCCCAACGAACTCGAATTACAGCTCCTACCTAGGTACTCTACTCAACTATGGGTGTAGCTTGATTGGTCAAGCAGGTGGTAGCTGTAACGCCATTGCTGGAAACGGCACTACTGGACAATACGGCGCCGTATCTGCGTGCGATCCTAGTACGTATTGCTATTCCGTTTAATACTCGATATTTACGGCGTTTTAGCGGTCATGCTCTCCTATGTCATGAGCGACTACTACCTCGAAACAGGAAACAACCCTCAATCCTGTAGCTTTGGTGGAAACGGGACCGTCAATAGCAAAGCACCATCTAACGCAAACGCTGCCAATGCTGCTGCCTCGTCGTGTCTTGCCAGCGCGACGGGCACATTTGTGCCTACTGCCCCCAGTAGCGGTACGGGATCAGGAGGGTCTTCAGGTGGTTCTGGTTCATCCAGTGGTGCATCTATGGTATTAGCTGAAGGGAAGGTTCTCCTCGGTATGGGTGCGCTCTTTGTGGTTGGTGTTGCAAGCGGAATGTGGACCTTGGCATAGGTCTTTTGAGAGTAATGCTAGGACTGGGAAATGGACCACGTCGAACGCTATGAGTCCTCGGATGTTTCTGGATTTTTTTACCATACTATTTCTTCTCTCGAGGACGCTGTATACATAACGTTCGCATAATGTACCCTCCTGCATATAAACGCTTTAGCTTTTGCAAAGCGCACAGGCCATCGGAGTGTGAAAATGAGCCGATCCCCTAGTTATGATATATGTGGCTTTGAACTTTTATTTCCGCAACAATGGCTCTTTCTCCCACCGTAGTGGATGCAGATATGCAATCGACAAGCAAATGGGGCTCTTCTGACGACCAACATCTTGATAACATGGGACCCTTGGCCGCGGACACATCTCCTGGCTCACCCATACTTGTTGAAGAACCTGGCCTGGATGAACAAGAAAATGCCGAACAATCGAGCGTCAACGGAAGCCATTCAGGTGCAAAAAACTATACCTCTGAACGCGAAAAACAAGCCAAGGTGCTTAGATCTTCTCTCGTGCAATTGTCTCTGTCTGCTCCTTCTGTCATCGCTTGCCAACTACAATGGTGCAATTTTGAACTTGAACTTGCTTGAACTGTATTCGTTGCTGGAATCTGGGATTGGTACATGACCGTGACACCTCTGTCTCTTGGCTTTGACGACTGGACACAGGCCTGCTGCTGCTTTCGCTTTTATGTTCTTATGGCTCTTCCCTTCCTGCGTATTCTGGAACCGGTGTTTACCTTGTGCGATACCAGCCGAACAAAGTGTATGTTGGTGGTCTTCCAGATCATACCCGACAAGAGGACCTACAGAGCTGTTTCGGCAAGATTGGGAAGATTGTCAACATCGAGTTAAAGTAGGTTGAAATAACTATGTATCTGGTATTCGCTGACACATGGTGCACACAGAGTCGGTTTTGGCTTTGTTGTATGTTTATTACCCGAGTCTCGAGATTTTGGCCAGCTAATCCGTATCTGATGTTATTAGGAATTTGATACCCGTGAAGCCGCACAAGAAAGCGTATCCAAATATCACGAAGGTTTTTTCATGGGGAATAAAATTCGTGTTGAAATATCACATAGTCGCACCCGCAATACAAAACATTCCAGCGATCCCGGAGCCTGCTTCAAGTGCGGCCTAACAGGTCACTGGGCAAGGTCAGTCGCAGAAAATTGTTTTGTGTTCAGCGTTCTTGTGCTTAACGCTCCATGAGCAGAGATTGTCTCGGCCCTTCAATTCAGCAGTAAGTAACACCTTGTTGTCAATATCCATACACTCATCTTTCTTAGCCATCCTAGATCTGGACCGTCGAGTGATGCTCTTATTGATCGCTTGCACCCACCACGCGGGATGCCGCCCAGGGATTACCCATCTCATCGAAGGGACCTCGGGGCGTCGGGACGTTACCCGCCGTCGAGGGATGCTCGCGATAGCTTTGATTATCGGCCTCCGGCCGTTCCCGCTGACAGAGAATACCGAAGACGGGCCTCGCCTCCACGAGACTCAAGAGATCACCGTTCTGGTCGCGACTACGATGATTCCAGAGTTAGAGCAGCTCCGGCTCCGGCTCCATCCCGGTATGAGAGACCAGCAACCCATCCTGCCGAAAGAAACAATCATGGCCCTCCTAGAGATTATCCTCCGAATCGCGGTGATCATTATGATCGACATGATAGGCGTCCTCCTCCTATAGACGATAGACCCTCTCATTATCCTACCGGTGCACGGACGCCTCCGAGACAAAGTATACCCCGCAGTCGTGAGGATTACGATCGCCCGCCGAGGTGAGTGAATTAATTAAATTTTTTCGTCTTGACGTGCAACTGAGAAAATTGCAGGGATTTTGCACCTCCAGAGCACCGTGGACGGCCGCTGACGCCTCCGTCCCGCTATGCTGATTATCCTCGCCGAAGCAGCGTCGAACCACGACCCCGGTGAGAAGGGTTTTGTTATTTGCGTTTGTACATCACCTCACCCTTCAATGTCAGTCGGTCCTCTGCGAGTCCACCGCGCTCTTCGGCTCCTTATAATTCGGACGGTTATGCGCGCTCTGGCAATTATGCTGGCAATGGCTATTCCGGTTCTTCTGGTGGCCGCCCAAGAGGTCGTGACTACCCTCGTAATGGTCGCGATGCCCCAGACTCAGGCAGCAGCTATAGACGTTCATGATATATCAAAATGAAGATTCCAGGGCTAGGAGCTTGTTCAAACTTGATTTGCTTGTCTACTTCAATTTTCACCCGCAGAAATCCTACTTCGTACTATCTTTCCCTGGTCTGACGACTCCGCGCTTGAAACTGAACTTCTGCGATTAAAGAGTAGCCGATCTACAAAAAATGTATATGCGTTTCAACAAACCATGTTACTTGGTCGTGTCATCACGAATTTGAATCTCCCGGTAACTTTTGTTTTGAGCCTACAGTGATTTCAGCAAATTTTACCCAGAAGGCGTCATCCTTCATAGAATGAAGTTTGAACGATCTTGCTGCAGGATTCTCAATATTATCTAATCATACTTACATAGTGCTGATAGAACTTCCATAACTCAAATCAAAATCATTTTGAGGAATTATCAATAGAAATCCCTAAGGAAATAGCTGAAGGCCATCTGCTTGGGTGCATGATGCTCCTGAATATGCCTGAATCCCTGAACTGGAAAAATCAAACCAAAACCAACTTCAAGAAACCTTCCTACCATTACTGTAAGAACGCCAAATGAAATTTAATGAAAGATGATTTCACTTTTGCAAACTCAACGAACTCGTAATAGAAATGAGTTTATATGCAGATTACTATGCTACATCTGTTGTTTAGAGATGCCTTGCAAATGGTCATCATCCGGAAGTCCTTGGTGGGATACTCGATGAATGCCGGGTCTAAGTTAAACTTTCCTAATGCAAAAGCGAATCAAAAAAATAATGGCGATCTCACAACGTCCATATTTTCACTGCGGAATCGCGGCCACCTGTGACTAAATAACGGTCCATATATCGCAGGCGTTCCATGGGTTGGGTATGTCCATTGGTCATTAGCGATGCATGCTGCATGCTGGTACGGTTAAATATCTTTATATATGCAACGTGAGCTCAAGTCAATGCACAGAGGTAAGAAAAAAATTGACCTTGACCCCATTTTCACCCGCGGCTGCTACAACTTTGCGGGAATCGAATTGGAGCGCAGTAATGGCGTGGTCGTACTTGAGTGTTTCAAACGTGCCGCCTGACCTTACATCCCATATCTGCGAAAGACAGTCAACCAAGTGATTGCTGAAAAAATAGACCACGCAGCGCACTCTGATTGATTTGTCGAGACTCCCGCTGACTATGTGTAGTTCATCGAATTGTAGACAAGTAACTGGTCCAGTGTGTCCGAGCAGTGTTCGGTGAGCTTGTCCTGTGCGCACTAGACGCCATCATAAATCATAAGCCGATCTGTCAGTATATGCTCATATAACGGAACTCACTATCCCACATTCGCACTGCACCATCTCCACTCCCACTTACCAATCCGTACCCCCAGAACTGAACACCGCCAACAAAATCTTGGTACATGTCCCAGCTCCCGTCTGCCGCAGGTGGTGTGGGGACTGCAAATGTACCAGCGGCAGCGGCGGCCCCGGGGACAAGATGGCTCGGCAAACCACTCCCAGGCAGTGCATGCTGAGGATGTGATATTGCCCATAAGATGTCCATAGTCATCACACACTGGCCAGTGGAAAGATCCCATTGGCGCAGTGTTTTATCAGAGGCACCGGTGACCTACGTGAATAGATAAGACATGGATATTGTTAAGATGGTTTGTGCTTACCAGACACTCATCTTCGAAGTAAAGGGCGGTGACGGCTTTACTATGACCTTGGAATAGTCGCAAACAAGGCCCTTCGGGATCCATCTCGCTCAGTTCGCTCGATCGTATTCCGTTGGGTTTTTCAATCATTTCTTCGTCGTAATTTCTCCCATCTTCCTCTTCAAGGACATCGCTCAGATCACTGATGCCCTCTCTTTCCCAACTATCTTCGTCGATTTGCCGAAGATCCCAAAGTCGCACAGTGCCATCGTCAGCACCCGTCAAGCAAAGATTATCTTCTACTTGTATACATCTCACTGGACCGGTGTGTCCTCTCAATCGACCGATCTCGTTTCCAGACATGAGGTCCCAAGCACGTGGCTGAGAATCTTCCTGCGAAGCGCTGACAAGAGTTCCATATGGTTCGGAGAAATCAATCGAGGTTATTGGACTGCTGTGGCCTTCAAGAGTCTGGAGGTATCAAAAGGGAATGAGCTATCAGCGTTGGGAACGGATATTATACAAATTACCATGAAAGCGACACCTGGGGGAAGCTCATCATGCTCAGACGGCAAAAACACGGGACCTGTAAATTAAATTGAGTTTAGATATTTGCAGTACACGATGAAAAGGCAGACCTTTACGTCGGCGAGAAGGTGCTACTTGGGATGCGGGTGCCGAAGCCTTTGCCTTAAGATGTCGACTAGACACTTCCTCAAATTCTATTCGTTCTTTGACACCCTCCACTGATATGAAACCAGGTTGAGGAGGAAATAGCCCACCTAGCGAAAGGACTCACATTCATCATCAAGCTCGAGTTCATCCTCTTGTATTTTCAAGAGATCGAGTTCAAGCTTCTCTCGGATATCATCTAATGCCTTGATTTTGTTGGTGATTTCAGTGATTTCGCTGGTAATCAGGCTCTGTTTATTGTTTAAGTAGGACGATTATAATCCATGACATCATGATAACGCACCCTGCGAACATGTAAATTTTCTTTGTCTCTGACAATTTCTTGAGTTTGTCTTGTGAGTTCCTCCTTGCCAAAGATCTTTGCTGTGCTCAAACTTTCCCTGCCTCGCCGTCTGCCTTTGTGCTTCTCCTTTTGACCGACTTGTGCGACCACAACCATATCTTCTTCACTCGCTACGCTCCGGCTCTCGTGCTCTTCTTCATCATCCTGCATTAACCCTCTTGCATTCATCCCCAATTTTTTCAACCCAATCCGAGGAGTGTCTACATTCCTCATCTGTCTCCGGCGCGTCCGATTCTTCTCCGAGCTCGGAATGGTCGCATTAAAGCCGCGAAGCAAGCTCACATCTGAGGCAACGCCCTCTGGTTCTGGTACCTCCGAGTCAAGCAACTCCTCCGTAGCTTCTACAATCTGGAGATCACGGGAGGTTATACGCCGAGTGCCCAACGTAAGGCGCATAGGAGCGCGTCCAAGGGTCGCAAAGTCCATTCGCGCACTCGAGTGAGCTGAGCCATTGATAGATGTACGCGGACGAGAGGATGCCGTTGCTGTTGCGGATACCATTCTTGGCGTCATGATGACCGGAGCAACTGGAAGAGTGATAGTGCATATAAGGAAACTTGGTGGAATTATCCAAATCAGAGAGAAAGAAACGCTTACGGTCAGATAGGATCCTCGACGAGTCTGATTTCTTATGACTAAATGGTGCGAAAAGAGCCTTGGACATAAGTTCCATCTTGCTTGGTCCTGACGCGGATGGATCGGGGGTCAGCGGGTCCAATACAGGACGAATATTTTTGGACTTGTCGCCAGCAGATTTCCCTTTAGTTGAAGCCATTTTCTCGCATTCCGCCTGAGGCCCGTATAGTTGGGATAATGATGAAGAATTCGAGATCAATGTAGAGAGCAAGGTATATCCTTGGAAGCTTGAACCACTGAAGCGTCAAAAGCATTGATACAATTCTCGCACGTGACATATTCCCACGGATACCAAATCCATTCTATAGTTTAAAATGTAACAGTACAAAGAGTCAAAGACCTATTCTTTCCTATCTCGCAGCCTGACCATATGCGTTTTAAATCATTATGAATTCCGAGACCATCGAAGGTCAAAGATTAGGTCAAATCCGTATGGGCGTAAATCAAACTCTCCTGGTGCCAAAGACCTCTCGGAAGCAGGCTCCGGCGTGAACTCTGACTGTGAATCAGATGTTTTTGTGGACGTGGGCTGTTCGGAGAGGGGGGTCGTTGGTGGTGGTTGCGACAAGTCTGTGGAATCAACGTTGGGTTCGTTTTGTCTAAACAGCGACCTCAGGACTGAGAACGGTGATCTGGTATCAGGAGTGGCTGTATCTGTAGGCAAGGAAGCTTCTTTGGGTGGGTCTTGAGAATCGGCAGAGGGATTTTCGTCTGCCAAATCCGCCAGGTTTCCATTACGGTCCTGGTCTGAGTCCAGCTGATCATGACGTTGAATCTGCTTCTCTATTTCCATCTTCAATCGCTGGACACTGGCCTCTTCCCACGTGCGTACATCAAATGGCTCAAACATGCCCGAAGCAAAATCACACCAGCACCGATCGACGACACGTATAATGCTGGGTTTCACTTGGAAGAGGTCTGAGTCGGTGGCAAGGCTCGCGTTTAGAGCTTCTGAAAAGGTTGTTATGTTTGAGGACCAAGGCACAGAGAGTGCCGTGTCAAGTGGGAATGACTGCCAGTAGCATGACGACAGGAACAGGGCGCCGAGAAGCACAACGCAGTAGAAACTATATCATATCATTTAACAAATCGTACAAATGTGCAGGAATGCATTGCACTGACCAAGGTTTGGCATGCAAAGCCAACGAAAACAAGAACAAGACCAAGAAATATGGCGGTGCTATTGGCAAAGGCAGAAGCAAAAGCGGTAGAAACCAGCGAGTACACCTATAATCGATGAGATTCTATTCAAAAGGTCAAGTGTATGATTGATCACTCACCACATTTACCTCAACTTGTAGAACGGAAGTAAAGTTTCGGGATAGATTTGGGACTTCATTGACGAGAGCCACGTGAGCTGTGGCTGAAAATCGTGTCCCAGCTGAAAAGGTTCCTTCTCCATCTTTCTCGATTATTCGGTAAAAGTCTATCAAAACCAAACCTTTCTTTCTTCACAACATCTATCATCCAAGTTTAAGACGCGATGGTTCACCCTGAAATTCTGTGGGCTCAACGCAGCTCGGATTCTGACCCAGCAAGAGTATGCCCCTAGTTTGATTGGAGATTACTCAACTGATTATCCCTCTCGCGATCGCTCACCAGAATATCGTGTATCTTACTGTCAACCTGCCTGACATCAAGCCGGAGAGCTTGACGTATGATCTTACCCCAACTTCCATCAATTTCAAAGCTTCAGCCGGAGCGTGAGCTTTATTTTTGCTCTTAGCATCTGTGTATAGTCACCAATAATGATCTGCGTACAGAACCGAATCGAAGGATTACGAGTTCTCTCTCGAACTATTTGGCGAAATTATACCCGAGGTACTTTTTTTTTATTGCCTGCATTTTCTCTTACCCAATATCGATCGTTCCGTACTTAGGAATCCAAGAAAACCCTCACTACGAGGTCATTGACGGCAGTCTTGCGGAAAAAAGAGGCAAAAACCGAATATTGGCCACGTCTTACAAAAGAGAAGTTGAGGACGCAATTCATCAAGACTAACTTTGATAAATGGGTCGATGAAGATGAGCAGGATGGTGCCGCTGTAGATGAAGACTTTGATATGGGTGGGATGGGCGGCATGCCAGGTGGGATGAGTGGCATGCCAGGGATGGAAGGATTAGGTGGTATGGGAGGAATGGGTGGTCCAGGAGGCATGGGCGGTATGGACTTTGAAAAGGTGGGTTACAGCGAATTATTTAAGCAGGACATCAGGTACTCATCGGCAAATCCTATCTAGATGATGGCATCCATGGGTGGTGCTGGCGGCGCAGGGCCTCCAGAAGGCGACGATGATGATGTCGCTGGTGACGATTCGGACGACGACGGCCCTCCCCCTCTTGAAGATGCTTAAGCAGCATAACTCGCGAAAACGCTTCCTCACATCTTGTATAATCCAAAACAATCGCTTTCGGGTTGCATTCATCAGTTGATCGATTTTAACCATCACTGATATAAAAGCCATGAATTTTTATTGTGCGATTTCCTCATTTAAACGACTTGTTCCGTTCGCATGCAAGAATAACGTGATATATTTCAATTTCTAGAGCGAATTAATGGGTCAATAATGGGTATGTAAGTGCGATGATCAATGCAAGATTTTGATATTCAGCCATTAGTTAGTATTTGTACGAGGCGTCAACTTCAACAAGCATCCGTCCTTCGGGAAAAGCGTGGCGATGATCCTGAAAATGTCCAAATCAATAACACAAACTTCAGGCAGAAGGTATCACTGACTGCACTTTGTCACTCTCGGGTGTGAGTATATGCTCCCAATCCATCATGATGCTGGCAGTTGCAAGGACAAGCCCCATGTTCATCGTTGCATATTCGATACCGATGCACTTGTGGGGACCGCTACCAAACACAAGGTAGTTCCTGGGGTTCGTGTTGGCGGAGCTTTCGGGATCGAGCCATCGCTCAGGGGTCAGAGAGTCTGGATCAGGGAACACTTCGGGATCGTGCAGGGAGTTGTAGAACGAAGGAATAACCATGCTTCCGGCGGGTACAGTGTAATCGGGGGAAATTGGGAATGCCTTGGTGGCTTTATATGGTACCTTGCAAGACAATCTGAATGAGAAAAGCATACAGATGTTTTTGGAGAGGCTGACGCTTACCATGGTCACAGGGGGCTTGACGCGCATGCTCTCTTTCACGAACGCCATCAAATAGGGAGAATCCGCGATTATCTCCAGGGTCATTGGCTTCTCCAAGTCGCCATCTCGAACGCGGTACTGTTCTTCTCTGATTTTCGCCAAGATCTCGGGATGGTCTGCAAGATGCTGGAATCCGTATATAAGTCCACTGCTCATGGCATCTTGCGAAGCAAACAGGAATGAAAAGATGACCATAGCCATTTCGCGGTCACTGAAGTCCTTGCGGCCTTTGTATGTTGGCGCTTCCATCTCCTTGACCCATTGTTCAAGCATGCACTCAGGTTCAGCACCGCTTGCGATAGCCTCTTTCGATTTGCGAGCAGCGAGTTCGAGCCAGTGGAAGGCTACCTTGCGTGCTTGGATAGCTTTGTATACTTTAGTGCCAGGTAATGCGAAGGGGAAGTTGACGAGTTCGAGGGCTTGAGTGATGGACCAGTATTTTTCGCTGATTTCAACTGCGCCATGCTCCGGGATGTGGTTACCGCAGAAGACGCGCAAAGATGTGTGCATGTTGAGATTCCGAGCGGTCATCATGATCGATTGTGGGGAAGGGTCCTTGGCAGCATCTGCAAGCCATTGAGTGATGTGTTTGCGGGCAATAGCATCTTGGATAGCAACGTATATGCTTGAAAAAGAAAAATTAGCTCATCGCGCTCGAAAGAATTCTAGTGAGATAACACCTACCCAAGTGCTTTGCGGGTGAAAAGTGTGTTCAAGACACGGCGATATTCAACGTGAACTTTGCCTGTGAGGAAGACCCTGAAGATACGATTCAATACAGCGCAGCTTGTTATTGGTAAGGAACGCACCAGTTGTCGGGCATAAGAATTGATTTAGCGGAGTACACGAGGCAGGGCTCTGCGTGATTCGGGGAGTTTAATATTTTCCGCGAGTATTCGTTGGATGATGCCATGACAATAAAACTGAAAATTGCGTGAGTTGGAGTCGCAACCAAAAAAACAAACGGTTGCAAGTACATGTTAAATACGCTGATCGCACTCAAAGCACCTGAATTCCATTGAGCCATATAGCCTTCCATGGTAGGCTTCATGGAATCGGCAAATTTGCCAATAATTGGAATAGTCCATGAGGAGCCTGGCAAATGTTTCTTCTTATAGCGATACACGGACTGTTCCAGTACTAAAAGAGTGAGTACTAGGGCAGCAGTGGTGTAAAACCATGTCGCAGACTTGTCAGACACGGAGGTAAAGAAAGAAGGGAGAGGGATATTAGCCAAAGGATCGGATGTTGAGGATGGGACTGATGCGGCCTCTGAGGAATGGCGGAGGTATGAAGCCATGATGACCAGAAAAGACTTCAAAAGAAAGAGTCGCACACAGTCCGAGTCTGAGTGAACGAAATGAAATTCAACTTGGAACTAAAAGTTGAAATACGGGATTCTGATTGGCTGACGAGTAATTGCAAAAATCAGTCGATTGTTCAATTCATGGGAGTTATTTACCTAATGAGGTCGTGATTTGCGTCCGCGTGTGACCATGACCGTGACCTTAGTAACGTTCGCTGTCGTTGTCACTGGCAGGCTTGACCGGGGCATGACCTTGAGCTGAGCTCCGAGGTTATAGTATATATGCAACGAAAGGGATATTCGTGTCTGGGTATGATTTGCTTGCCACTCAGATTTATGTGGGCTCACCCTGATTTCTCCTTGCCACGTACGTAACTATTCAATTTAGTACTTGGTAGTAAACCTGCTAACTCACAGTTTAAGAGCAGGCTCCTTGCACTATTGCACATGGATCGCGACGAAAGAAGCTCCACAAAGACCTAGCGTATTACACCCACCACGGAGCTGAATATTATTTTTATTGCTCTCCACATCCACGTATGTTCTTTGAAGCCCCAATGAGAACTGAAACCAGCGAACCTTGGTCTCATCCGGTCGCTGCGAGGTATACGCGTGGAACCCGTTTATTGATCGCAAAACTGGAGCTTCCCATTGATGAGTCTGACGTTTATTGGTGCAGCCAAGTGGACTTGTTGAAGAAGATACTACTGCAGGCCAGGGGATGCGGATATGGATGTGGTCACGTGGGATGACATCGTTGGTCCTCGACGTCATCGAGTCTTGGAATAAAAGCCAAGAACCGCAGGAACAGATTTCATTGTCTTTCAAAAAATCCACCAACCATTATAATGTACCGCTCAGCACTTACATCTACTTCGCGTGCATTTGCCGCACCGTCGATCTATACCCGGTCTATCCATTTCTCCCCAGTAGCTGCGAAGTCAGTCACAGAAAAAGTATCCGAGGTTGCCGACGCAGTATGTATTTTTGTGTACTGATGACATGTTATTCATACGACTTGCTACAGGTGAACAAGAAAGTTGGCAAGGGTCTCGCATCAGCAATCGAAACCGGGGAGAAAGTGACAAGCACAGCGGAGGAGAAACTCGGCAAGTCTTGCTCTCAGGGTTACTTTAATAGCTTATTTATCTCACAACTCTTGCACGTGTAGGTTCAACGAAGGAGGAGGCGAAAAAATCCACAGATTCATTAAAGAACCAAGTTGGGAGCACAGCTGAAAGTGCAAAGCGAACCGCACAGGAAACTGCTGAACAAGCGAAACAAAAAGCCAATCAGGTATGATTCATGAAACATCTCAGGCTATCCGTTATAAGCTTTTCTAACACAAAGTTCCCAGACATCCGCCGGTGCCAGAGAAGCTAAGGATAATATGAAGAACCAACTGCCAAAGTAAAAGCCCACACTTTGTGTACCATAGATGTAGAATTATTACGCTTTAATGAACAATTAGTCGTCATTTGTATGATCAAAATTATTTTTCAGGAGCTCCCGGACATCTCAACCATAAAGATGTTTTATAATCTTTAACACCGACAACCACGCGGTTGGTACAGGTGATGATGCATTGCGAATTTGACCGTCAACAACAGATAAATGGCGAAAAATAGACACTTATAATGCCGTCATTGAATACATTCTGCGTACCCATCAGAAGGCTGCAATGTTTCGAGGTCCCCGCCTGCGAATGGCCCAAAAAGGGTGCATTTCAGAGGTACCTTTAAACTTGTCCGATCAGAAAGCCCAATCTCGAGTGACAGTGTGAGTAGACCATTTGACTATGATAAAACATGCCGCAGGTATTGTTCAGCAACCGCGCTGGCCGTGGGGAGAAATAGAAGGCGGGGGGGATCACCCTCTATGCAGGGGTCAAATTAAAGAGTGGTCGACGTACGGTCCGCATTCCGTGAATCAGTCACTTACATCGCACTGTGAAGGCTCCAAGGTTGAGTTCGCGTTATATTCACATTTGTTACGAGGGTAAAATTAAGCGGAACCAGCTTGACGAAGATATTCTTTTGATAGATGTGAGATTTGATACGAGTGTCAAAATATTAGAGACACTCTCCTTCGGCCGCATAACCGCGATTTACCAACAATTTCACGCACCATAGAGTAGAAGATAGGTCGCCATGCGCCTTGACGTCGCTTCACCTAGCACAATGTGAAGTAGTATCGCTGAGATACCTACTTGGAGACAGTTGCGCAATTTCAAAACATGGAAATGAATGATCCCATTGTTACAAGTGTGTACAGCGTCATGTAGCGGACCAATCGCATATGCTATAGAAGCAAGGGCTGGCGGATCCAAGATACGGGAGGAACAGCGGAGGTCGGCGGGCCGACAAGCGAGTATCAGTATTCGACTTCTGCATTATCTCCATGGCGGGCGGCAGTGCAGAGGCAATGGTACCACCATCCGCTAGGGAATCACCTTGACAAGTTCCAGCGTTACTTCCGCTTTATCGGTTATCGCTGGTTCAACTTCACCATCAGTATCCATGAGTATGGGACGTTTCATATGCTCTTTGGCCAATAGTCGAATGATGGTGTTGATAGCAAGGGGGTACGGTTCAAGAATTATGTTCAGTAGATCTATTGTCGTCATGCTGGGAAACAGGGAAAGTGACAAGCATCGCGGCAGCGGATCCGAGAGCAGACCCGTGATAAAGGCTCGAGGGTGTGGCGATGGAGATGGGCCACATCAGATTTCACTACAGCCGGTATATGCACTGCAATCCCCATATAATGTCGCGACGATTGCGGGGACGGTGGTCATCAGTTCGGAACCGGGTCGAGACGTACGTGGGCAACAGATGGTGCCTAACAACAACAGCGGTGTCTGCGGGGGAGCGAAACGATAATCAGGACCATATCCAACGGTATGGCTCTGGGGTTGTATCTTTTCTGACAGTGCAAGACTGGATTCCGTTTTGTCCCTGTGACCCCGCTCGCTCGACGTTGACTGCGCAGGGACGGAACTGAGGATGCATGTCATGGAGAGTAGAAGATCACAAGAGCAGAAGTAAAAACGATCGTTAGCAAGCTTTTACCATCTTGGTATCAACAGGGCGCCGCAGTTGAGGCCTGAGCACCAAAGCGGAGAGGACACAGATCAAACCTCCGTGAATGGACGAATGGAGGCCGCGTTTCTTACCCCGCAATGCTTTTTTAGCAGTTGTGGGTTGAAGTACAGCTGAGGGCCGATCGACTGGGTGTCAAAGGCCTCGTTCTCCACGGTGCCCAATATATGGCTGGAATGCTGATTTGACTTGAAATAGCGAAAGCCATTCTCAAGCGCTAGAGCCCATTGAGTTTAGCAACTAAGCAAGTGACCCGACGGCACACGACAGCCTCCCGACAGATACAAAACGGGACAATGGAAGACGCGAGATCAGTGGGGAAATATCCTCTTTCGGCATTGGTCGGTCGACCGATTTTGCCTTGAGCTGTGCCATCTGTGCGTGACCTACCCAAACAACGAAAATCATACATACTAGTCCCAGTCTGTAACAAGACCCGAGTTATTTGTAGTGTAGATCAGAGATGCGTGAATCTTACAAGAGTTCCTAGAGCGCAGATACTCGTACATAGTATGTCTGGTCTTCGTAACACCGCCGCGGACACTGACCCGAAAAGGGATTCGGTGTTCAAACAGCAACCGGAAGGTGATGAGGGGTAGTGATTGCTGACATGTCAATCTCTCGTGATTGAGCACTGAGGACAGATGGCGTCCGAATAATCAGCTGCAGAGCGGGTTCCCTGCGATGCTGACAGTTCAAGTCACCAAACCGCGGATTTGGAGGTTGTTCGGGAACGGAGGGCAAAGTACCTGATTTCTTAAGCTTGGGCCTGGGATGAGAGAAAGTCGAGCGTATGGCCGCGAACGAACAAGTTTAACCAGGTACACATGTATAGCACAAGCAAACTTGAGAGGGCCTATGCCATCGGGCGCTGTTGGGAAGATAAAAATACAAACTGATGGCCCGTGAAGCCTATAAGTACTCGCCATGACAAAGAAAGTGAAGGGTGTGAGAAAAGCTAAGGATGGGTTAGCAAGCTAAAATGAGCAAAAGGGATGATTGAGCGGGAGAAGAGAAAAATCACGGGATGCAGATCATATCAGATTATCCAAATCGGGACGATAAAAAACCGGAAGCAGACCTCGATTTCTCGGAATGTAACTTTCGGGACACGGGTGATGTCTCCGTGCCATGGAGATAGTAATACGGGACTTGTTCTCCACAGAATTCTGAGGTGCCTTGCAAAACGGCCAGCTTGACTACAGGCCATCATCCATACCGCCAAATCCCGCACCTGGAAGTGCGGACCACAAAGCGTCAGTTCAAGATCCTTGTAAGATCATAACGAAATGATTGGAGCCCGGAACATATGAATCCAGTGCGGCAACCCGCTTATCAGGTGCTACATCATATCCCGACCACAGTATAAAAGAAGAAGGATTATATTTCCGAAAGTCAAAAAGTCCCCCTCTCACTCGACTTGATCAAACTAACACTCTTACCGTTCGAACAAGCCACAATGTCACCTCTTTTCAAGAGACTCTCTATGAGCAGTACCAAGGTTAGTTTAATTACTGGATGCATTGCTTTTTGCTCAGCCAATGACCATGTCCGTATTTGCCTACAGAGCTCTCAGAGTTCTAAATCGAACAGAAGTTCAATGCCCGTTGTGGTATATCCTTCACCCATGGACATCACCTATGCTGTAGTATGTCTAATATTTGACTTGCTATTGGACCTATTCTTATCCCTGTCTCAGCCGTTGTCATCATCAATATCATACATGTCAGGAAGTTCTGAAGGGGGCTCCACTGAAAGTGGTTATGTAGGTGCTATTATTGTCAGGTTTCATGTCATGGAGTTGATTTCTGATTGTTAGGCTGAGATGCTTGATGATGATAACATGTCATGGGGAGTGCGGAAGCCATCAAAAAGCAAAGGAAGATTTTTTTAAGCCGACGTGCTCATACTCACCTGACGCGATACCCATTTCGACTACATTACGATTATTTTTATGTACTACTATGTATGAGCACGGTAATCATAGGTGGGAGCAGTGTACGATACCACAAATACTACGAGTCATATTCAAACAATGACACATCTTTGATCATCATGCCTTGTGAAAGTCGTCCCGAGCTCAATGATTTCAAAGGGCGCAAAGACCCTTGACCCGAAGAGAAGCGTGAATATACTCGTTCGGGTCACGCATGGAAAGCGAGAATAGTTGTGGTCTAGATATGCGTTGGAGTGGGTTGACTAACCGGGGGTCAAGACATAGCCGGAAGTTCAACCGCAACGCATGTTCTCGAATGAGAGGAGCATGCGTACAACTTCAGGATGTGGAATGGGGGAGGAAATTTTGGCGCCGTTAGGGAGAGCCCCATCATGCGTCCAAATGGCGGTCGAGAACGAGTGCGCCAGGTGCACCCGATATCACATTGAAGAATAAATCTGAAAATAGTATACCTGCATTATACCCTACGCAGATGCCGCGGTCGCCCTCGACAAGGAAGCACTGCGATGCCGAGAACAGTATGGCTATCGCCTTCTGTACCTGGAATTCATCGATCTCGGCTGGGTACGCTTGTACTGACTGGAGTTAGAAATGACGCGGTAAAAAGTTGAGGCCGAAAGGAGGCGGCGAGCGGAAAGTCTCGGGGAGGCTGCTCACGGCCCGGGATGCATCTGTTATGTTAAACCCCGACGCACAGTTCACAGCGCGCCCAAAATCTCATGCAGATTGTCGGCAGATTCAATACCATATGCTATCTTGCGCTTCTGTTCGGTGGAAAAATCGGCGAGGATATTGTGCAGTGTGCTTAAATCCGCACCCAGAATTTCAGGGACCTGAAAACAATATATTCGCGGTGTGTGGTGAGGAAGCACCTCCATTTGAAATGCTCTAGGAAGCTAGTAAATGGGATTGTGTCATTCCGCCGAACGTCAATAATAGATGCTTGTAAATGACTGACCGCTAGCATCGGATTATCGGTAACTACACGAGCAGGACTTCACTCCGCGTGAAGGAGTCTGAAGGAACCTCCTTCGCAAAATTACAATCCCAAACGATTGGTATCGTTAAAGAAGAACCGGAATTTGCTAGTGATACAGAGGAAGTCAAGAATACAAATGAAAAAATTCTGAGCAGACACACGGGTTTGAAGCGTCACATGCGGACCGCCACGAGGCACCGAGGGAAATGGATGAGAATGTATGGGCCGTTTCGAAGTATCGTGAGAGGACACAAATGGGCGATGCCGCGGCTGGAGATGACAGAAACTTGACTGCGCACATCCGCACGCTATCTATATCGTTGGAGTGTTCATGATTGTCAATGCGGCCAATATAAGAAGAGAAAGGCTTCCGGCCAAGATAGACCATCCGAACCCAACACCTTCCCTTCTTCACAGCCAAGCTTCAACTTCCGTTGTTGAGGTCACGACTTTGTTTGACTGTCTGCATATACGACCACCTTACGCCTTCAACTTGTGACGTTCTATCATGTTCTCGTTTACCTCACCTCTCCGACCGCAGAGCCAAGTACGTTGGTCACCTCATGAGTACTGGGATATAACTGACCAGGACGCACCAACATCATAGAACTCTGAATATTACTACGACGAAAAGAAACCTCGCCGTCTGTCAAAAATTCTCAAGTCCTTAAAATCGTGCTTTAGCAGCCACAATTTTGATGTTGTTAGTGCCTGTCCCTTTAACATGGATGGTCGTTGTTTAAATCCAAAAAATAGCAATCAAGAAAAGACTATACCAGGACAAAAGAGGCCGCGACCGGATTCGAAGGCGAGGAGATCTATGGAGTAAGCATTCGCTTTTCCAATATCATTCAAAATATTCATACTGCTCGCATGATTAGTTCGAAGCTGAATACCTAGACGACGATGACATGGCATGGGGCAGCAGGAGCCGTCCATCACGTCGAGAGAAAAGGCAAAAACGCCAGCGGATTATGGAAGAAAACCATCATCGCGCGTGCTGGTGATTATGTTGAGCCCACATCGAACAATGACTTTCGGACACTTGCATAGTATACTGCGACAGACGCTTTCCCGGATCGCATATCACACATCCTTGCATACGAACCAATCTGTAGGAGTATAATTTTGTGAATCATCAGGTAGAAAACAAGAATATACCCATACCTGATCAGAAGTTAGTATCCAGTCTGAGACCTTCATATCCATTGCGTTGGCACTTGTGGGGCCATATAAAGTATTTTCTCTGCGAATCTTGTTCAAAAAATAGATAGTAGCATGAGTTTGTACTTGCGTTGAAGAAAGTGGTAGCGGTCGAAAAGTCATGTGACTTACTCAGTAGACTTTGGCTTAAACGTTGAAGTCTGTCTGTCAAATATCACGCGCACGCATGGCAGCTCTACCTCCTGTTCTATACCATTATTTCTCTACACCTTTGCCATATGCTCGCACATTAGCTCTTCAAGAGAAGCTACATCAAATCCAGCTTTCGCTCCGTCGCACATCCTCTCATAAAGATATTTTACTGCTCCTTCAACATCGACCAGTTTACACTGCAGGCCGTCGTCAAACTGAGGATGATGTCCAGTCCGAACGTTCACGTCTCACAAACATTGGAGCAGACTTTGTCACCACTGCGCGTGGAGGGCAGTTAACATACCATGGTCCTGGTCAAATTGTCGGATATCCACTACTTGATCTTGGACGTACATCTCCAGCTCTAGGAATCCGTGACTACATTTGCAAAATGCAAAAAATGATGCAGCTGCATCTGATGGAGGCTCACGGAGTACCCCATATACCATCAGACAACACGGGCGTATTTGTGGATCCCACAACCAAAATTGCGAGCATCGGCGTGCAAGTGAGGCATCGACTCACGACCCATGGGTTTGCGATGAATGCCACGAAAGAGCCTCTGGAATGGTTCAATAGAATCGTGGCGTGCGGGTTAGCTGATGTCAAGGCTGGCTGTATTGAATCGGCCGCTGGAAAAGAAATAGATGTAAAGGACGTGGCATATGGGCTGGTTCACACATTTGGTCAAGTTTATGGACGACATATGGAGAAGCTGGATTCAGAGAACGCAGCAGAATCATGGGAAGCAATTTTATCTTTGGAGGAAGAAGCATCATCTGCCGGCGCATGGTTGAAAGCTCCTCTGTCATAGAACTTTACCATGCATCCATATGCATGTCAGTGGTCACCTAGTTCTAGAACTTTCTGGCTTGTGGGCTTTTTCGATTATGACACGGAAGTAAATCGACCCGATCGCTTGACGGAGGCTTATGGTATTTCAACTTGAATTCGTTCTCGTGAGTTCCAAGTTACGGTCAACTTGTGTGTAATAATAAATATTCATGTGATAGTAGATCAGGCATTTCAGGATCACATCAGTAGAATACTATATATTGGTATACAGGAAAAACCATTGTTAGGAATGAGTAGACTATGTTCCAGGGTCATGAATCTTGCCGAAAGACACTTGCTCCCCATTCTCATAACGGTCGCGATATACAAGTAGTAAGGTAGCGTATATACCGACCAAAACCGGGTATTACTACTTATGCGTGCTCCGAATGACGTATGAGCGGCATACTACATCCATAAAACACCAGCTGAGCGCTTGAGCGCTGGCAAATCAAGAAGCTGTGGACTCGAATCCTAGACAGGTGGACTGTGAAGATAGTTCATTTTGAAGCCCCCATTACCATTGAACGATACACACCCAACTCAGACGGCATCTACACCAATATTCGGGACCTGAGCTTATTGGTACGTGCATGACTTTCGCCAGAACAAGGACAGTGTCACTTATGTACGCATCCTCTTGTTAAGTAGCGACTCAAACCTTTCAAGTTGATTACAATATGCGTGTTTTGATCCTTGGAGCAACTGGAGCTTCCGGCATTAAACTCATTGAAGAATCTCTCGCCGCATCACATACCATTGTCGTCTTTGCTCGTTCGCCACAAAAACTGCCAGAACACCTGGCCAATAACCCGAATGTTATCATTCACAAGGGCGAACTCACAGACGAGGTCGCCCTCGCAAATGCAATGGAAGGTGTCCAGGCCATACTATCCGCGCTGGGACCAACCGGCCCATTCCATCCCAGCGGTACACCCCTTGCACATGCGTACTCCAAGATCTTGCAGATGATGAAGGATCGAGGTATTCGCCGCCTCATCGCTCTAGGCACACCCAGCATTCCGGACCCAGAGGACAAGTTTAGCCCGTCGATATATGCCATGGTGATAACTGTATCGACATTTGCTCGGACAGCATACAAGGAATTTGTGGCCATCGGGAACGTGATGAGGACAGAAGGGGACGGGGTTGACTGGACCATTGCCCGTGTCCCTATTCTCACCAACGCCGCGGAGAAGAAGGTCGCAGCAGGTTATGTGGGGGATGGAAAGACGTCATCTTATTTGACCAGGGCAGGCTTTGGGGCTTTCGTTGTTGAAGAACTTGATCGGAATGATTGGGTAAAAAAGTTTCCTTTCATCAGCTTGCCGTGAATTATTGCCAACATCATTCATCACGCGTCGGATCTTGCATTCAGACTTGTAGATAGATCGATTATCAATTGGTTTGATGTGGTATATTCTCGATACTTTTGACTTTGGAGCAACCTGTTACTTACCATGCTCTCCGATCATCTATGATATTTGGAGTATGAACGCGCTACTTCTACTTCTCCCCTCACTTCTCAGCGTGTTATTTTTCTAGCGGTGAAGGGCGCCGAGTTGTATTCTTTAGAATTCGAAATGTCTTGGAATGTCTTGTCCTCCTCCAGTGGCGGCCGTCGTGATCGTGCCGCGGAGCAATACGCTCTCGTGTGTATCAATATCAGCACATATAGCAAGTCCTCACAAGGCACAAAGCAACAATTGATGACGCGCGGAGTTTATAATACTGAGGTCTGGTGAGTGAGATCGTCAATGGACCATCTACACCGATACGGAAGATGGTCTCCGTCACGCGATCCTGCGGGGGAACCAAGCTCTGTTGAAATTGAGGTGGAGAAGCATAGATGATGAAGATGGAAGAACCATTATCGAGGTCATGTGCTGTTGGCACTTCTGACTGCGACTCGGCGTCCGCTGTCATCTCTCTCAGAAGATTCCTGGCTGAGCAGTAATAATTGGGCACAATGTTGGTCATTTCTCCGTGAGTAAGTTCCCAAAAGTACAAGTGTACCCCTATACTGTTCCGACTGTGCGAGATGTAAACCAGCAAACCAAAGCGATGGAATTTACGGCGACGCGTGGCGTAGGAATCGATCTCGCGACATTCAGGATTTTGCACCGAGCACTTGGGAAGTGGTGGTGCGTGCAACGAGATCTGAAGGCGGAGTGTTTGAAGCGACGGGATATAATATAAGACTTACCGAGTACTCGGGTTGAGCGGACTCGGAGTTGAATTGATGGAGTCTCAAGAAGATCGACTGGTTCTGAGTGACGAAATCAGTCTCGCACGTTCGCTGGGATTCGAGTTAAGATCTTGCTGGGACACGACAAGGTCCCTTCAAACGGGTTGGGTTAATGCCGTGAGACCGAAAGATGCCTTGGTTTTGTTGCAGTCCGAAAATCCGAAATCTGATTAGAGCACACCCTCGAGATCAGCCAGCTATCGATTTGATTGTGTAGTAACTGTAGTTTGAAGATCAGGATCAGCGTCCACAGATGGTCAAAGCGAGGAACCATGTAATTAATGAGGGGTTGCTCCACAAATTGCAGGGCCTGTGGTGTCGTCAAGTCGTGTCTGTCAAAACATATGCCGTTCACCGTCAACAGTAGAGATCAGTTAGAGTTAGACTCACTTACGGTTGCCTGAACTTAAGCTTGAAGTTGAAGGACTTATGATGAAGGTGGAGAGTGGGGAAACACATGGTCCCCGGCGATTGCCGGATTTGGATGTTCCAGCCAAATGCGTCCTTCGAAGATGTCCGCGGCACTGTGCCAGGTCAGCAAGCGTCGCTAATAGCAGTAGTTTATTGGACAATGTATACAACTTGAACCTCTTTCAG